>JASGAT010369435.1:0-10023 GCA_030220025.1 Chelon auratus | reverse complement strand
TATTCAGATGCGGTCATGTATGATTCACTCCGTGCACATATTTAAACATACAGCAGCAGATGGAGTCCCACCTGTCCCAATGTCGGACACCAGGTTGAGAATGTGTCCCGGTTTGGAGTCGATGTTGAAGCAGACGTCCATGTTACTTCCAGGCAGGTGGATGATGAAGTGAGGGTCGTTATCCACTGGATGAGAGACAGCGAGGCTGGTTACACATTACACAAGTGCAACGCATTACCTAAGGTGCTCATCGTATGCGTTACCTAAGGTGACCTTCGGAGGCATAGGAAACTGCTCTATTGGACCCTTGTCAGCTCCACTCGGCAACGGGGCCTCAGTGGGCATGTGGACCCAGGGTGGAGGCTGGTAGAGCTGCGGTACGGGTACTGGAGACAAGGCTCCACTTCCTATTCAAAGACAGTACAGCATTTTTATGAAGTTTAGTTTAGTTTGTCTGGCGTAACATAATTATGCTGCCTTTACCTGAGCAGCAGCCGTGTCTGGGGTCCCTCGGTGAGTCAGCCAGCAGCCTCTCTCTGGCATCCTCGCTCTCCACCAGCAGGGCGGTGAGCGGAGTGACAAACTGATGCTCCACGGCCAGAGTCATGATCCGCTGGGTGATGCGTCTCTTTTTGGCAGCTGTTGGCGCCAGAGACCTGGAGGAGAGCATGCACTGTTAACAGTCGACCAACACATGTCTCAAACCCTCTCAACAACCACATGTCTCTTGTTTTTCACCTATCGTGCAGCTCTCACCTGTCACCGAGCAGCTGTTTGATGGTGAGGTAGGCCCACAGCTGTCTGGCAAAGCCGGTGAACGAGTGCTGCTGTTTGGCCAGCTCCGTGTCCAGTTCTGTGGTGTCTGCATCCGTCTCCAGGGTGATGTCCAAACGGGCCTGGCCGGGACAAAACGTTGCAAGGGAAACTGCTCATAACGCATCATAAATCAACCGTCCTTCACCTCTGACATTAAAGGTAGGGATTCTGACTCACAGTTAGAGAATAAGATGCTTGATATAAAAGATGTTAAGTGTGCGTTTGTGTTAGTCTCACAGCAGATGCAGTGGTGAAGCCGGTCAGCGTGTTGCTGTCGGACGGCTGCACTTTCCCGGCCACCACCAGCTCCGAGCCGCCGAAGTATTTGTCAAAGCGGTTCTGGGTGATCTCGGACACGGAGTCCTCGGGGAACTGGATGGTAATTCTCCTCAGCAGAGGAGAGGAAACCTGGCTGTAAAACGTCTGCAAATGAGAAAGAGAGACATTATCTCAGAAAAAAACATTTGGTTGGTTCAAATTCAAAACCAAAATAAATTTAATAAAGATTCATTAGGAGATTTCATAGAACATCTAAAGGTATGAGAACGTCTTTGAGCCTTTTAGTTTGGGGAACTGCCGTCATACCCGAAGCTGCTCTGCAGCGTCGTGGTTAGCGTAGATCCTCTGAGCCATGCCCCTGTTCTCCATGGCAATACGCTCCAGGAAGTCGTAGTCCACGTCAAATCCGATGCCCAGGGAGAAGAGAGAGAACTCCTCCCTCATCACTTGCTTCACGTTCTTCTGGATTTTGCCGAGCTTGATCTCTCCTGCAGGGAGGATCCACATTGGATCAGCTGTTTGCGATTCAACAGCGTCTCACAGGCTAAAATGTCGGCGTTAAGGGACCATGCTTTTTTTTAGGTTTTATCTTATTCACCACATATCATCACTTATTGATTCATTTATGCTGAAAAATACAGTCAAAAATGAAAGTTGGCGGCAGACAATTGAGTCTCTCCTTTGAAAAAATCTGCAGGGCCAATCAAATCGTTTGGCCGGGGCTTTATGCGGTGATGGACAGAAGAGTATCAGAAGTCAAATACGTCAACAAAATGTCTCTGATTGGTAACAGGACTATCCCATTGATGCAGAGGGATTTGTTTCTCTGCGTTGGTTGAAATACGCCCCATAATGAAAGCAGAATTTAAAACATTGAGTCTGCCTTACCAACAGTAGGGTCTCCATCAGACACCAGGATGATCATGGAGACGGAGCGGGAGTCAAGGAGCCCCTGATTGGACGCCCTGATGAGCATCTGGATTGCTCTCATTAGAGCCTCGTTGATGTTGGTGCCTGAAGTCGAATATGAGTACAAATAAAGTCACTGACAGACAGATACTCGTCAGGTTATACGAGCGGCCCTCTTTGGTTGATGTACCTCCACTGGGTTTGATGTTCTGGATGTATTTCTTTGCATCTGCGACCTGAATAGATGACCCGGGGACGAGGTCCTCGCTCCAGCAGCGCACGTTGTGATTGAAGTCTATGACGCTGAAGTGATCGTCGATGGTGAGGTCGTCCAAGATGGCCTGCATGGCTTCCACTGTCTGAGAGACGAGACTTGATGAGATTAAATGCAATCTGCGAATCCACCACATGGTGGCAGAGTTTTACAGAAGCTGATGGCTGTAGGGGGAGCAGGAGGAGGACCGTCGGAGGGGCCGAAGTGCACAAAAATATCTCCAGCCGTCACTCACTTGCTTCATCTTGACCCCCCACATGGAGCCGCTGACGTCGATGACAAACACAATGTTTTTAGGGAGAGGGGAGAGGTTGGATGGGGCGAAGAAATAAACAAAGTGACCATCGGAAACCTAAAGAGACAAAAAAAAAAAAAGAAATGAGTCAGACTGGTTCGATGTTAATGTTTATAACACCAACTGATCAAGTACCTGCAGCTCCCCTGCATTGCTGTCTCTTTTCACGTCATATTTGACAACAAAGGCGCCATCTATAGCGCTGTCGGTGCAGTTCTCGCACTTTCTCTGCTGCTGCACAGTAGGTTTGAAGACGATATGAGCCTGAGGACAAAGAGCAAGAAGGTAAACGTATTGAATGCATGTTCTCAGCGTCAGTAATTACTTCTCAGTAAATGTGTTTGATTAATGGATTGTATATTAAAAGAACTGGAGTGACAAACAACGAAGGAACCGACAAACAACGTCACATAAGACAGTGACGCCAATCCAAAATGGCCGCCCACTAACTAGCTAGCTAGCTAAAAACTTCTTAAATCTGTGGTTTCTATCAGATTTTAGCCAAGGTGGGTTTTCTAATGTAGGGTGGAAAGGCCAAAACGTGCACCTTTAAATTACAGTTCAAGGCTAATCTCTAAGGTTTCCTTCATTTCCAGACTTCCAGAAACATTTCATACATGCATTTATTAGCTCCAGGCTGCAGCAACGCACTTTACTTGAGCATCAGAATTGAAAAAACATTCATAAATGGTCTTGCACTTTTCTACCTATTGGTTCACACAAGAGGATTTGCACTCCAGTACCAGGAACTGGGAGCAGTTTGGAGTTTGGCACTTTGGCACGTGGCACTGGGGATCAAACGGCTAACCCTTCTGGTTAGCGGACAACCAGCTCCACCTACTGAGCCACGGCCGTCCCACGTAGGCTTCGGTGACTCACCAGCAGAAAAGACCACATTACTCAAATTTTAGCAGCTCGGGATTTTAGATTTGAAGATGTTTCTGCTTGCTTCCTTAAGCGTCACTAGATCTCCTTGCAGGTTTGTGATCCCAGAACTCCTTACGACTCCAGTCGCTATCTAAGATCCTCTGCCAGGAACTTTCTGAATTTCCTGAATCGCACCTTGTGACCAGAGGTGTTTGGGCCTTCCCTGCCTGAGCCCTAACATTATGAAACTCTTTCCCCCATCATAAGGTGTTCTCTAGTTATTGAGGTTACGTCTTTGTTTTGTGCTCCATTCCCTTATGCTGGTCTGATTGAGCCCCAGGTTGATCTGAGCGGTACCTTGTCTTTGGAGGCTACCACTTTAATCAGGTCGTCAAACTGCGTTCCGAGGCCATGTGGCACTTCCACCCCGGAAATTCCATTTGGCTCGTAGATGTAGACGTCCACCTGAGGAGAGACTGAGTTAGAGACGATACCTAGATGACATAAAGACAGAGACACTTTAGTCACGATGTCCTCACCTGGAACTGTGGCACCAGCCTCCCGGGCTGCAGGTATAGCGAATGCTCGTAGAAACCAAGCCTCCTGTACATCATCTCCTGGTAGTGCAGCTCAAACTCGATGTTGCTGCCGGGAGGAACATGGACCTCTGTTTTGAAGGTCTCCAAGTCCTGAGAATTAGTCCTGTGATACAGAATAAAATCATTATTAAGTTGTTAAACTGGAGAAAAAAAAAGGAGGCTGGTCCAGTACCTGACGATGCCCGCTGCCTTCCCTCTGGCTCTGGCCTGTGCATACAGGTTCCTGGCCACCGTCTTCTCCTTCACCGAGCCCACGAACGTTATCCCGTTCACATTCCTGAAACGGAGAGTTGGGATGAAGCCTGCTGTGTTTGATAATAAACTGCTCAGACTGTGTGAATGAGGGCTCACATGGTGAAGTTGGTGATGAAAGCTCGTTTGGGGATCTGGACATTGAAGCCGATGCTCTGGGCCTTGGAGCCAGAGTTGACCACCGAGCTCCGGACGGTGGTGTGGGCGAAGCGCGACGTGATGCTGCTCTCCACTTTGTAGCTCTTGACGGTGATATCCTCTCCACGGATGGCCTGTCAAGAGATGTTTTCGATGTTTTTTTGGGAAAATGTTTAATAAGAGCTTATCTTGCTTTAACCTAGCCATGCCTAGCCTAGCCTAGCTTAGCATGAATGATTCAATCAAAGGGAAACTGTTCCCGTCCAGTAAATCTAAAGCTCACAATACCAGGTCCAGGAGTCTCAAAAGACTAAAATTTTCTGAGTAAACGATGAAACAAACGGACAAATTGCAGAATATTATAAAAAGTGAGAGCACAGAGTAAGTTTCTTAATAAAACGTGGATCCATATGTGGGTTCTTTGGAAGAAATTTTAGAAATAATATGGCTAGTTATGATCTTGTCAGTAATTTAGTTCACCTTTATTCTCTTTATTCACAGGGAGTCAGATTTGAATCCGAAAGCATTTTGAGATAATGGGACGAACAAATAATTTGATTTGTCAAGCAGAGAAAGAAGAACAGAGAAGAGGTGGATGCAGAGGAGGATTAACAGTGAACACAGTCAATAACCTGTCGGTCACGGGAGTCTCTTCAAACAGCAGCACATTGATTCTTTAGATAAGACTGAACTCTGTCACAGTGGAGAGGGCTCCAACAACAACAAGCAGAGAGTCATACCTCAAAGTCTTCCTGCTCCTCGCTGGTCAATATGGCTCTCTGAAAATCAAACACACACAAGTCATCAGCCTCACACTGTTATTCCTGATCTACTGTCAGATTAAAATGAAAATGATGCAGCATTTGAATCTTTGTGTTCCACGGGCCGATGGGTTTCAAGTGTGACAACGACAGATTTTACACTCGGATTGTTTGGAAGGAACATTTCTACCTTGTGTCGCTCCCGGTGGTCCCGTAGATCTGACTGAAGG
Source organism: Chelon auratus (assembly GCA_030220025.1). NCBI lineage: Eukaryota > Metazoa > Chordata > Actinopteri > Mugiliformes > Mugilidae > Chelon > Chelon auratus. Next base: position 4,603 of record JASGAT010369435.1, on the reverse strand, counting down.
AAGAAAAAAAAACCATAGATTTAAAGAATAATAATAAAAAAAAGTGAAGGTTAAGGCTATAACATCTTTTATTTTTCTTTCTGCAAAAGTTCAGGGCTCAAAAACACTGATTAATGTGTGGTATAAAAACCTTTAAAGAGGCAATATTCAGACAAGAATTCAAGAAACAAATAAACCAGTTTCTGCAGAAGTTGCTGGTATTTTTCTTCACATTTAGACAAACTTAAGTGAAATTTTAAGTAACTTTTAAAGCCGCCAAAAGATTAAAAATGCCGTACAATGCACTCCTTTGCAGACTAGATTTCAAATCTGTTCATGCACGTGTAATATGCATTTGTCATGAAACACAACCGGCTTTCTCTCTTACATTAAAAATAAAACTCACCCTCTCTTCCTCCCACTCTCCATCTATCACGAACTCAAAGCAGCAGCCCTGGTGGAGGAGTAGGACCCCCAGGAGCCCCAGAAGCAGTGGCAGACGCACCATGTTTCATTCACACAAACCCTCTCACACACACATTTAAAAAAATAATAATAATAAAATAAAAATAAAGATTCTGGCAGGGGAAGCCTTTTTGGAAACACGGCTGGAGCCCGAAGGTTAAAATCCACTGAACTGATTCGACTCCCGGCCTCCAGTCAATATTTGTTGTGCATCGTGTAACCCAGAGGGGAGAAGGAAACTTTGAAACTTGACCTGCGGTGTGGGCAGGATAAATAGGACAGATATGAGGAGCCAAAAAACAAAACAAAGCAGAAACAAAGCATGAATATATTTCACCGCTCATCCAAGTAGCTTTATGTTTTTTTTGAAAGAGAAGACGATATAAATATGAGCAACGAAACATTCAGGAAATAGGTTCTTTGTTTCATCTGTGTTTGTTTGGACCTGGATGAACCTTCAAATCTGTCTGTGAAGGTTGAAGGTTGTCTCTGATCCCTGATTTCTCACAAACTGAACGCCATGCTGCAGAATCTGCAAATAAAAGCATTACCTCTATTGAGTTAAAGGCCAGTACAAAATTAAATAAAATATGCAAAGACAACTAGATGATTGCAAGTGATCATAAAGGGGTCCATGCTGTGGCGAAGTTGACCCCGAGTGGGACGCAGAGGCATAAGACAGTAGTAGCGCCCCCTATAGACCGTATTGCCCAAAACTTGTTGGGCTTGTAAGGAGTCATCCACAGATAATTTTTGTCAAATTTCAAGTTACTGTGGTGGTTTGTAAGATATAAACATCTAGTGGCTGTAGCGCCCCCTACAGCCCACATTTCACAAAACGATTGTACACGATGATTGTACACAAGCATATTAAGCTAATGACAGTTGCTAAGTTTCATAAGGATTGGGTGAATACTTCAAAAGTTATAAGCCTTAAAGTCATATGAAATGTTTCTGTGTCACCTGTAGCGCCCCCTGTTTATGTAATGTCACGCAAGTGATGGTCGTCTACACAATATGTTACAGATTGTGTATGCCAAATTTCATGAAGTTAGCTGTTGCCGTTTTGGAGATATTGAAATGTTGCTTTTGTAGCGCCCCCACACGAAAAGTTGGGGTGCTTGTACAGAATCATATTATATATATATAACAATCATATATCATTAATGATATAAAGTTTGATTAGGTTTGGGTATATACTTCACAAAATATTAGCTTTGGAGTTATACTGTGCCACACCGTAAAAATTAATTAGCCATTAACTGTAGAATTAATAACCCTGCTAGAGTTCTTTTCACAAAATTTTATTATCTTTGTCCATAAATGATACATGCCATGTTTGGTGACAATTGGATGAACGGGCTAGGAGGAGTTGATTTTGCTTTGAAGTGCAATTTTTTCAAAATGGCGGAAAACAATGGTGGGCGGAAATGGGCGTGGCCTAGTCCATTAGACCCAGGGCTATGTAGGGGATCAGAGGGAGAAAGAATTTTGTTTCTAGGGCACACGGTTCTCAAGATATGAGCCAAAACGTAAATTGAGTTATTATAGCGACACCTAGCTGTAGACATGTGTATTGACACCTTGGAAACGTGTATGGACCCCTAAAAATCAGGAAAAAAACAAAAAAACAATAGGGATCCTGCAGCGTCGTTGTAATTATATGAGTGTTGAAACTAACTCAACCTGATCAAACCATCTCTATTACTTGGGTTTGGTATGTCATGCTTAAAAAATCCACTAGATGTCGCTGTGCCTTTAAGTGGTTAATTTCCTTACACGAAGAAAGACAGAAAAAGTTTTTGGACTGATATCATGACATATTCAGAAACTGCTATTAATCCCATAAAAGGCCACTCCAGTCTCGATAACCCTGTTATCAGCAAAATCTTCAATGGTAGGCATATTATAGTTTCAGAGCTCTTACTGAACACTATTACTTATGTTCAGTGAAGATCATGAATATGCAAATTATAAATTGAGACTGCATCTGGGATTCCTCTCTCTGCACGATCAGAAAACGAAAACACAAGAATGAGTAAGACGGGAAAAAAGAAGAACTTCACAGAAAGCGAACTGGTTAAAATAAAAATTACTTTGGTTGCATTTGCTGGTCTTTGTGACCTATGTTGCTTCCCAAGAGCCGGGTTGTAACACTTATGAAACTTAGCAACCGTCTTTGTAATATGCTTGCGTACAATCATGCCAAGAAATTCGGGCTGTGGAGGGCGCTACAACGATTACATGTTTATACCTCACAAACCACCACAGTCAACTACTTGACATTTGACAATAATAATCTGTGGATGACTCCTTACAAGCGCATCAAGTTTCATGCAATACGGTCTATAGGGGGCGCTGCTGGTGACTTATGTCTCTGCGTCCCACTACGGGGACGACTTGGCCACGGCATGGACCCCTTTATGATCGCTAGCGATCATCTAGTTTCTATTACTTTTTTATTAGTCAAATTATCCAAGGCAAAGGACAATGATGAGTCCAAGTGCTTTATGGTTCTTCTGTCCTTCGTGCAGTGTGATAAGATACTATCACTCTAACACTAACAACAGATTCATCAGAGGACTTTTGATTTACTGGAACCAAATTATCTTATCTTTTAATTTATATTATATTGAACTATATAACACACTGCAGTTTCATTTCAAAATGGCCAACACTATTAACGGTATTTAACTATTTAATGCTGGCATAAAGATGAACTATAATTCTGAATGCAATATTGATATAGTACCTATAACATTTTTACAATAAGAGAACAAAATAGTATGTTTGGTAAATGTGTAAATGCCTTTTAACACATGCTGGTTCCTGCTTGTGTTGTCAGTCAGCCTGATACCACTGATTTTCATGTTATGTGTTACATTTCAGTTATAGTACTGATTATTATGCCTGAATTGATTTTTCTATTATATAAAGAAATTAAATATTTGTATTTTTGCTTACCACTCCAACCGGTCCTACAAGAAACTAGTGCTTGCAAAAGGTTCCTAGGATTTTTTTGAATGTGCACAAACCAACATTGGAGTATTACATGCGTTATTTCGGCTGCAGTCTGAGCGGAAACAGTGCGTCGCGAATTCGCGACACTAGGCGTGAAGGGGTTAACAAACAAACAGTTTTGTTCATTTGTCTTTAACAATGTAACACAGGGTCAGCCAAGGCATGCTGCAGGAGCATAAATCTCAGAGTGATGATGATAATCATTGGTAGCATCATGATTGTATGTTGATAAAGAAATAAGTGTAGGCCTTAAACACAGTAAATGATTACTTTGTCAACATGAAAAACAGTGTTGCTATGATTAACGTAGATAACCAACGTGGATTGACCACTGTGGCAATGTGACATCTCACATCATCATAACTTACATCAATAAATTTACTAACTGACCAGTACCAGTATCTTAACAGTATGGAGGATGAAGTTAAAAAGACCATTCAAGACAAGTACGGAGAGAATGAAAGAGAATGAAACCATGGATGATGTAACTACATAAATGAATGAATTAATTCAAGCTGATTATTATTGTGATAAACAGCAACAAAACCGCTATTATATGTCACACTGCACACAAAGTGTCAGTAAAGATAAAAAGAAGGTTTTGGGATTAACACTTTGTTTCCTTCTAGCTGAAATGCTGCAGATTCAAGAACTACAAAGACTTTGACGGGTCCCCTTTTGATGTTGTCCATGGAGGAGATGTTTATCCACCTACGTGCTGCCATTTAATCTTCGCTGGTGTATGCAGTGAACGCAAAGCAAACATTTCGGTACAAATTCAGCTTACTTTTGGTTTGGATTGGTTTTGGTTTGTGTTGAAGTGTTTCCTGAAGTCTTTCCATAAAGTTACCATATTAAAGCTGACAATTAGCTGTACTTTCTCCGGCGGCTGAGGAAGTTTAAGGTCTCTCCCTCCATCCTGAGAACCTTCTACTCAGCAGCCATTGAGAGCATCCTCACAGGTTGTATCTCAGCCTGGTATGGAAGCTGTACTGTACAGGAACGAGCTGCATTGCAGAGGGTGGTACGCTCGACTGAGCGTACCATCAAGGCATCCCTCACCACGCTGGAGGAAACGTACAGTAAGAGGGTGAGGGCGAGAGCCAAGAATATCAGGCTGGATGCCTCTCACCCTAAT
>JASGAT010369431.1:9014-19765 GCA_030220025.1 Chelon auratus | reverse complement strand
GTGATTAGTAGATAGGTGGAGGGTGGCGCCTCAGACCAAAACACAACATGACAACAATAACATCAGTTGAGGGCTGCCACTTTCACTTTTAAATGACAATATCCTGGCCGGACCACTGTTGTCAGTGATATAAGTATTTGAAATGAACATGATTTCTTCATGTCTAGTGACATATCAGGGCCATTTTATGATTAATTGAAATACATTTCTTACATACTTACATAAGTTTACTTAAAATACATGTGTTTGTTAAGTTACATATTTGTTTCTAATAAAGCCCATGTAATTGTGTGTTTTGTTATGTGTACAAAATAATTATGCATTGGTTAAACACAAATCATTTAATTTAAGCGAATTATGGTTGAAATACTTCTTTCATCCAGAAGGTGGCAGTAAGAAGAAGATTAAAATGCTTCAGAAGGCACATGCGCCAACTCACTAGCTTCCTTATTTTTGGCGGTGAAGTTAACAATGTTCGAGACAGGTGGAGGACATGTTTCATCCATATCTATTATTGTAGTAGCCTATTATTGGGCATGATTTAATTGTGTGTTTGTGATACAACACGTGTTCTGTATTTCTGAAATGCTTGTGTTTAAGAGAGCTGTGGGTCTGGTACGTTTTCTATGCTACGTTTACATTGGTCTGCTGTTATCCCGCCGAGCTTCATATTAAAAGTTTTCAATAGGCAAACTAGTGGAGGGGCTTTTATTGTAAAACAGGTACATTAAATGCTACGTGTTGTAAAAAGCAGATTACGTTGGGATACTCGGTTACTAGAGGACCAAGAGTTGGCAGGTACGGTAAGTTAGCACTGAAATAAAGCACCGGTGGCTTTAGGCAAGCTGGAGCCGTGGACTGATACCCGGCCGGTGTCACCAACAACGGAAGCCTCCGATGTTAAGTTGTAACAAGTATGAGGGCCGTTGTGGTCAGCTGGGAAGCGGGTGTTAGCGGCGGATGCTAACCGCTAGCCAAAGTTAGCATTGAGCTAGCTCACCACAATGGCCCTCATACTTGTTATCAGTCGAGGCTTTAGTTGTCGTGACGGTCAGTTATCGGTCCACGGCTCCAGTGCTTCATTCGGACTGTATTTCTTGTTCTTTCTTTTACTTCTAAAAAGGTAAGAAAGTGCTGTATTTATAGCTTGTGCAAGTTATAAATTGTTGTGGTTGTGAATTGTTAAAAGAGAAATGCACATTTGCTTAGATGTTTGTCTATATTATCATGCAAACCTTCTGTAAATGTTGCTCAGTTTCATCTTTTTGGTACCTGGCATTAGGCCATGTTGCTATCCATGGTGCTGAATGGAGTATGTTTGTGTGTCTGTGCAGGTGCATGTGATTGGTTCACAGGGCCCGCTGAGGCCAGAGAAGAGGCTCCTACTTTGATCTGTTGCTGTTCTTTGCTTATGCTGTTATTAGTTATTATCAGTGTTTGTGTGGACAGGTGATGGTTGGTGATGTTTTTCATAATATCGTTTGAAATCATACTTTCACATATTTTGGTTTTATTATCACCATAAGTTGCTGTGTGTGGTTGTTAAATAACGTGTCTTGTGTTTATGCTCAGGTGGGCTCAGTAATATGTTAATAACAATATTATGGTGTTTTCTTGCTCAAAGAGGGAAAAGTCATTGTTGTATGCCTCCAAAAAAATTAATGCATTAATGCATTTTGTGATGTAGATTACCTAGATATTATACTTTTTTAAAAAGAGACTATAAATCGAGGGGATGGGGGCTACAAAACCTCTCAGCCCCAGGACATTAGGTTAAGGCGGCCCTGGGCCCAGCTATGATATTGTATCACACTTTCTCTGATGTTTTATGCTCTGCTGCACAGATAAAGTCAATATATCTTTTGTCAAACGAAGTTTATTCTTTCAAAGAAGAATAAACAAATTGAAGCCATCTAGCTGTATTTAATACAGAAAAACACATAGGAAAGTTACCAATTTGTGGACCCAAGGCATGGTAAGTTGTGCCACTACATGGCACTGATCAGTTTCAAAGCAAGGAGTGATCCACTCATTTGTGATGAATGAGTTTACTTTGCATATACATATGTACACTATGACTTATTTGGGATGCCCCCCAGCCCAATCAGCAAAGTGTTGTTTTGTTTTTTTGTTATGTTTTTTACTTGGATTGAGTGCATGTAAGTCATGGTGAGGACTGACATGAAAGCAGGTTTAAAGAAAATGTTGTTCTATTGTAGCTCTAAAGGACCCTGTACAAAGCACAACAATAATTCATCTGTTAAAATATTTATAAATGTATTTTTGTTTATTTTCTCTTTTTGTAATAAATCATATCATGATGCAATATTTCAGGTCCTGATTAATGGTTCACTGATGACTTGGGCTTCCTCCGGTCTGCCCATAGTACTCCCACTGTACTCATAACAGGTATGGTCACAACTAGCTACTTAATTGCTGTGAATTGAGTTGCCAGTATATTTATTTTAAGAAACATTTATCAGGTGACAGCTTCATTATCTTGCTCTCGTTCTGAATAGGTGTTTTTACTTTTTAGATTTCTAGTTCTGTTAAAATCTCCCACGACAACGAGACAGCCTACAGGAGGGAAGTGTCCCACCTGGAGGACTGGTGCCGAGAGAACCACCTCCTGCTGAACATCAGCAAAACAAAGGAACTGATTGTGGACTTCAGCAGGAAACAGCAGAGGGACTTCCATCCACGTATTATCTGTGGCTCTGAGGTGGAAAGAGTGGACACCTTCAGATACCCGGAAGTGACCATCTCACAGGACCTGTCATGGACTCATCATCATGAAGAAGGCCAGACAGCGTCTCTACTTCCCCAGACGCCTCAGAGACTTTAAGTTCCCTCTCAAGGTGTTCAGAAACTTTTACACCTGCACCATCGAGAGCATCTTGTGTGGGAGCATCACCACCTGGATGGGAAATTGCACCAGGCCGGACTTCCTGGCCCTCAAGAGGGTGGTCCGTTCAGCGGAGCGGACCATCAGAACTCCCCTCCCCAACCTGCAGGACATTTATACCAAATGTTGCAAGGGCCAAGAAGATCCTGAAACAACCCAGTCACCCCAGACACTCTCTCTTCTCTCTACCTGTCTTATCCATCTTATCTAATCTCATCTTAAAAACAAGTAATGAACTACATTAATTCATGGTTCCTATATGTTGAATTTCAGATCCTGGGTGTGATAGCTGTTTCTGCAGCACTACTGAGCTTGCCCGTGGTATGTTAACAGTCAGACTATTCTTTCTTAATTTAAGACTGCTTTACAAGTTAAGTTTCCTTTACCAATATCTCCTTTGTGTTTTTGGTTTTGTTTTTTTTTGCCCCACTCCCCTTCCCCTCCTCCTCCAACAAAATGTTAAATGAATGTTGGTGAATAAAGGAAATACCAAAAATATGTTGGGTGTGCATTAGGGACCATGATGGAAATAAGTGCTTGCACTTTGTCATGATCTATCCCTTGGATATGTCTGTATTCTTTACCAAATTCATTTGTGTGGAAACTGCTGACAAACTAGAATAAGGTCACACTAATTAGTGTAATTATTATGTCCATGTAACATAACTAAATTAGATTGCATTAGTTTAAATATCTCTTGTTGACCATAAGTTATTTTATCTAGTTCACATTGTGTTAATGTAATACAAGGTCATAAAGTTAGATGAACTTAACATTTTTGCTTTTAACTAACATAATACACTTTTGTGGAACCTGTTGACAAAATAAATTTAATTAAAGTCAACATTTCATTTTTTTTTTAGTACAGTAACTGCAATGAATAATAAAGGAGAGATTCTGCGTCCTTGTCTTATTCCTCTTCCTACATCAAATCTGGGACATGTCCCTTCCATGAGTGAAACACAACTGTTAATATTTGTATGTGGCATAACAATCATATCTAAGAAATTGTTTCCAAAACCAAAATGTTCAAGTGCATCAAAAATAAATGCATGTTCCTCAGAGTCAAATGCTTTACAAAAGTCCAGGAACAACATAAAACCATCATCATTGATTAAGTGAACAGAACTTATAAGGTCAAGAACCAAGCGGATATTATTATGGATAGATCTCTCTTTAAGAAATCCTGACTGGGTTGTACTAATAATTTCAGATATGCCAAATTTAAATCTTTCTGCAAAGACTGTTGTGAATATTTTATAATCTGTGTTTAGAAGGGTGATGGGTCTCAGATTAGTTAAAAGTATTTTGTCTTGTCCAGGTTTAGGAATTATTTTGATTATGCCTTGTTTCATTGTTGTCATTAATTCCTTTTGGTTAACACATTCATATATAGCCTGTAGAAGTAATATTTTAATACCTTCCCAGAAGTGTTTGTAAAAGTTTGCCATTACACTATCCACACTCGGTGAGTGATCAGAAGCTATCTTTTTAATCATGTTATCATATTCTTCAATTTTCAGTTCATCCTCACAGATTTTTTTTAAAATTTTCATCAATCACAGGAATCATATTTTTTATCTTATCAAAAAATAGTATCGCATTTTGTTCAGAGTATGAAGATGTGTATTGATTGGTATAGAAATTCCCTCATTTCGTTGGCAATGTGTTTTGGTTCTGTACATTCTTCTCCATTTATTATGAGACTGCAAATTTCCTTTCTTTCTTGTCTACTTTTTTCAAATTTACTAAAGTATAATGTTTTTTTTCTGCATTCTCAATCCACCTGGCTCTGGACGTTATATATATGCTCCCTGTGCTTTGTTGAGATACAGTACATCTAACTGAGTTTGTAGGATCTGGGTTTTGTTTTTGTCCTCTACATTCCAATCTAACTTGCCATAAACAGAGAGTAATTCTTTAACTTAATTTTGTTTCATTTGCTTGTATTTCCTCATTCAATTGTAGGAAGTGGAAAGTGAAGCAGGAAGTAGAAACAAAAAACCCGACTGGCAAAAAAAGACACAGCACCGACTAGCGTTTGGGTGGCGTTGTCACAGAGCGAGTCAGACTGAAATGGCTCGCTCCCACCAGCTTTGGCTACGTGCGCAGATTACGGCGTGTATGTCGCGCAGAGGCAGAAACTCCGAACGGCTTTGAAAGCGCCTAAACTCGAAAAATGGCGCCGACCGTATCCCCGGGAAAATAAGATGTGGCAAATGCAAAGAAGTGGGGACGCGTTGTTCATGTACAGTCTGTGTCTGGAGGTAGTATACTGTTAAAATCTCAAAAACTGCAACATCGGAGGACACCAGTTTGGGTGATTTCATGTGACCAGCCAGCTGTATCGGTACTGTAGCGTTTTCCATTAGTACTTACCCTCTGTAGACATTCAATCACCTTCATCATGTATTCCTTCTGACAGTCATATGGAGGAAACGGGAAATTTACAGTCACTCCATTCAGGCTCAATGAAGGCATTGTGTCTCCGAGCAGAAGTCAGCAGTTTGAGCTGTGAAAATGCCGACCGTTGGAGAAGTTCTTTCCAGTTGCTGAATAACAAAATTTTTCACTTTTTAAGTGGTGTACACTTATAAAGCATAGAGAATACGGTTGCATATAAAGCAGCGTTAGAACTTACCACATGAAAGTCTTTCCACGAACCTGCTTCGCGCCAGCTGACCTTTCAGTTTTTGGTCCACTGCTCATGCGCACTGAATGCACACACCCCTGCTGCATTCAAGTGCTCACAGAATAACGAACACTTCACAGTGGTGATGATTATTCTCTTGAGCATACGCCGATCAGGCATTTCGACCACCGACACGAGAAGTAAATAACTTTGACCATTTTGTGACAATAAAATCTTCTAAACTTTTGGACCGAGCATTCATATAGGTGTTACTTAGAATAAGAATAAGAAAACCTTTATTTGTCCCACAATGGGGAAATTGCAGTTTGCAACAGCATACAGAAATGACAGACATAGAATAGATGATAGATATATTGCACAGACTGATGTTATTACACCATAAGGTGTAGTAATAATGACCGCACATATTAGGAGTGCTCGTTGTGGAGCAGCACCAGGAAGGAAAGACCTTCTGTATTTTCCCTTCGAGACCGAAGCATTCTGCCACTAAAGCTGCTCCTCAGCTCTGCCAGGCCACCATGCATGGGGCGGGACATGGTATATACAGTCAATGGGCGGGACTCATCGTCCAGCACGGAGGACAGTTCAGCCAGAACTCTCCCGTCACCCACCTCCCCCACCGAGTCTAAGGAGCAGCCCAGGACAGAGCTGGACTTCCTGATGATCCAGCTTCGTCCTTTCCCTCTCTGCTATGTCACAACTCCAGCAGACCACTCCGTAAAGGATGGCCGACGCCACAACAGAGCCTGCAGAGTGCGGGCAGTTCGAATGTCTTATATGGCAGCCAAGGCCGTTTCTAGCTTTGTGGGGACCCCAAGCAAGATGCTGTTTGGGGGCCCCTAGTTTGTCAAACTTCGATGAAGAGATTCCTAAGCAGTAGATGGGCAACTGGCGGCCCACCTTACTCGACGTGGCCCTTAGATTCATTTTTGAAAATTATAATACTGTATCCTCAGCGGCACAGAATCAGTTGTAATGACACAGTTGGCCACTTGGAGGCGCCTCTAATGCAGACGCCGCCTCGTGCACGCTTCCACCGGGTCTTCTTTACCAGTGAAGAAGAGACGTGAGGCGAGAGAAAACTTGATCACGAAAATCGTGTCTTTCAGGTGTAAGAAGATTATCTGTTCACAGAATGTAAAGACAAACCTATGTGCTTACTCTGCTTAGAGACGTTATCTGCCATGAAAGATTTCAATCTAAGTCGCCGCTACAACACGTTGTACAAAGATAAATACAAGAAGTATAGCCTACTGAAGCTGCAAGGGCTGCTATCATAGCGGACCCTAAATCAAAACTATGCAAACAACAGCGGCTTTTTACCAGAGCCCACTGCTGGTAGTGGTGAGGTAGAGTTGGTACAGGGAAAATGTTCAACTCTTTCTTAGTGTAAAAAATGCACAAATTAATTAAAAAATAAATTAAAAAAAACACAGTAAGTGGTTAGTTTTTGTTTGCTTCAATAAATACACACACATATATAATCTAATTATACACACAAACATATTTAAAATGGCAGTTTTATTATATCTGGTTAAGTGCGCGGTCCTATGTGGCCCTCTGGTAGTGTCAATGAAAAATTGTGGCCCCCTCCATCATTTAGGTTGCCCATCCCTGCCTTAGATGGTCCACTAAGACGCCACAATCACACTTAATGAGCAAAACAGGCTACAGTTAAAATTAAACATCTTAAGTTGAGCCACTCATGCAAGTTAAACTGATGAAAAACTATAATAAAACAGCTGCGTCAATAAAAAAAAACAGATTTTGAGTGTTTACTTTAGTAAAAAAATACAACAAACCAACATCTAATTTAAGTGCAAGAATGAAAACAACACTGATATCCTCATATATGCTTGCTCATCTCGTGCATGGTTGATAAGGAATGTGATGTTCCTGGAGCTTCCTGGTCAGGAAGTTCAGAAGATCCCTCTGGCTCAACATCTGGAGCTCCAAAATATTTTAGAATTTCTGCTGCAAAGACAAAGCTCCTTATCAAGCAAAATAGATCATGAATGCATTGTATAATTGCAGTGATGTTGCAGTAAATTTTAATTAAAATGAATCTGTTTTTGTATTAAACATTGTGATGTACAGTATCCCTTTAAAGCTTGTTATTAGCATAACAAGCAAGTTTTTTCAGGAGGAGTTCCTATTTAAACCTCAGACTTCCCACCAGTCCCCTAGAACTGAAGAAGCTACTCAGATGAGTGGTGAAACGTCTTCTCAAAAACCTCTATACAAGTCCAGTTGCCTTTTTTGAACCTTTGTTGGATTTAAAGCTTGTACCTAATTACAAAGTTGTCACTTTTGTGGAGAGTTTTTTCCATTAATTTACACATTGGACTAGTTATAATAGTCTAAAATAATAATATTTATAAATCACTTAAAAAAAACAGACCTTTAAAATGTTGATTGAAAATATAAAACAGTAGCACACTTCTAATTAGAGGCATATAAAACACACACTTAACTTTGTAAATGAATCCTAGGTAATGCTAAAATAATGTTAAGTGTCAAATATCTGAGAGACAACAGGGAACTCTACAGCTCTACGCAGGGCGATCAGCTGTTCCCTCCTGTAAACAATGCGCACGTTGGCCGCTTCTTGCATAGTTACGCCGACCGGTCTAGATGTTGTTAAAAGTATTTGGCTATGGCGAGACTCCCAATAAAAAAACAAAACTAAAAAAGTGCAATGCTGTCTGAAAAAGTATATACAAAAGTAACCGCCACAAAAAGGGTAGCAAAAGGTGAATTAAATTCGAAAAAAGAGAAATCGAGTAAGAGCTGTTGCAAGCAGCTGCCGGCTTCAACCGGCACCGCACCACATAGCCCAGTAATAACACTCCTTAATGGAAACAGCCACCCCTAGGCTCACACACAAAAACGGTTTAGGAACAACTCAAAAAACGTGAAAATCAGCATAAGGTGGTGGTTGACCCGGCCTCCAAATTCCCACCTTCTACACTGATCAAGTATCTGTGAGATGCAATGGAACAAGCCTGATCCACAGAGGTCCCTCTCATCGATGCATGATAGGCAGTTTAGACTTCTTCTGACATACCTCCGCGGCCGCGAGACCCCGACGGTGTGAGCTATTTATACTTGTGCGCTCGTCAGATCTGTCTCGCTCTGTAACAACGCCACCCAAACGCTAGTCGGCGCTGTGACGTTTTTGCCAGTCGGTTTCTACTTCCTGCTTCGCTTTTCACTTCCTGCTTCACTTTCAACAACGGCGCCTGAAACTTTCGGCGGTACAAGTTAAATATTGTAATAAACAAGTGGTTAAACACACCGGCGTTCGTTGTGTGGCCAATATATTTTATGCACATGCCATTATGATATTTTGCATTTCTATTCAGTTTGGTTGTTTTTGTATAGCTATTGCAAATATTTAAAGCTTAGTCGCACACACTTAATTTTTGTTGCAATTCTTGCTATTGTTATATTTGTATTTTAATCTTATATAGTCATTCTAAACATTCTCAATTTAGTGAGTGACTCAGACTACCCGTTGTCATAAAATGAACCGAATTTATGACCACGAACCACGTGATAATGAGATCAACTCGCGCGTGTATCTTTTTCTATTCCACTGGTTGTATGCATATGTTGTATGTGTTATGTGCGGTGATGATTGGTGAGTGCTTGGTTTCCGTATGAATACTTTATGCAAACCACGTGGTGAGAAAGCAGACTGCAGCTTCTTTTGTTCAAATCAATCAAACCGAAGACGGACGGAGAGCGGCTGAAGCAGGAAATCACCGGTATATGATTTATTTTTAACTATACGAAGTTAGTTAAACATTTTAAGACATCAAGGAGATTACATGTCCACTAAATTGAAAGCGCCAGGTCAAGAAAATATTGAAAAAGTTTTGATGTGCCATCGTCTTTTTGTTACGTTGTGGTCCTGTGTCTTTATTTAGAGCGTCTGCTAGCATTGAGTAGCGAAGTAACATTAGCTATGAACCCCATCATTTGCAAATTTTGCTACACATGCTCATTTCAATCTGGGTTAACGAGAATTTGCTGATCTTGAACATACAAACTTTGCTAAGCTCGTTCGTATATCAGCTAACTACATAACTTCACACGCTGTGCGTTAGCATGCCAGCTATCTTGCTACCAAACCCATGAGTGAACAAAGAAAAACGAAGGTAAGCTGGTCAACCTAATGAGGCTAGCAGCTAAACTATTAGACGGACACCGGTATAGGTTTTAGTCTGTTACTGTTCTTTTAGACACCAACTGCCCCTGTCCATTGATTATACAATTGAAGACTATAATTTAAGATCTAATCAGTAGCGTCAGTAACGTAGTTGACGTTTTTGAAGACTGAAAAATGAATTCAGTATTAAACAGAATAATGAAATAGGTTAAATAATGTCCAATCGGCTTAAACCTTCTCATTCGCTCTAATAGTTGTACCACTATTAATATTATGTTTTATATTTTAGATTCTTCAAAGTAGCCACCTTTTTGCTTTTGCTCATGAGGACCACACGAACGATGGCCGCACAATGAACGCAAAGTAGTAAGCAAGTGTTCAGCATCTCTGGTTAGTCCTTCAAGACTGTTGGGAAAACTATTCCAGGTGACTTCCTCATTAAGCAGTTGACAGAATCGATGCAAAGCTGTCATTAATGAAAAAGGTGGCTACTTACAATCTAAAATATAAGTGAATTGATTAATGAGTTCAATTCAATAAAAATCGAGAAAGTTGTATCCAAACTTAATGATAATTTATATTGACGTTTCTTTTGGTGTGAAGTATCTTAATTTTGGCATAGTTTTCTATTTGATTGTTTCTCCGTTGTCACTGTGTTGTATTACTGTCACTGTGTGGTATTCCGCAAACATTGGGGATTTTATAACTAATACTTGCAGACATGCAGTTGTATCATTGTTGTACCCTATATGGATCACTGCCTCTTTCCCTCAAAAACAGATTCTGATTAAAAGATGCCACGGAAGAAGGTGACTGATGTCTCAGGGAATGGTGGGATGAAAAAGAAGCGAGCCAGTGGCAAAAGGAAAGAAAGGGACTTTAGTAGTGACGATGAGTTTGACTACGAGCAGGAGAACAACAAGAAACCAAGCAAGCCTGCTGTGAAGTCTGGTCTCCAGCCTGTCACTGTGGCAGAGGATGTCAAAGAGAAAATAGTGGGTTCTTTTTTTATTTTTATT
>JASGAT010369413.1:0-10000 GCA_030220025.1 Chelon auratus | reverse complement strand
AGTGGTAAGCGTAAGAGCCTGAACTCCGGCGCACAATATACGTCATTACCAAACGTTGCTGATTGGTTAAGGGAACTCCAATGATTTTAAACCTCAAAATAAGCCTCCGCCCATTACGGAGACAGATTCCTATTACACTGGGCCAGACTAACGTGCCAGACCGAAATCAAATTTTGGGCGGAAACGTAGGATGGTGACGACCAGGCTACCTCAGTCCTTGTGTTGTAGTAAAATTATTCATAACTTTAGTCTGAATTATAATCCAGGTCACGTTGCAGCCGTGGGCTTATACGTCAGAGTGGAAACTGTGTAGTTACAGTAGCTACCTGTCCTCCTTTTGACCTCATATTCAGCAGAACCTGCAATTACAAACGCTCCCTGACTTCAGCGCAAGTGAGGCAGTAATGACCGTCATCCTCTGTGGCCTGCTAGTCTGCTGGTGTGTCGTAAACACGCGCGTGTGCGTGCGTGCAAATGAGGATAATGACACTCGAGAGGATGGTCCTCCGATTGTGTAATGTTGCATGTAACGAAAGATGAACACCGCTCCTGTTTTTCCAGGAGGTTATCAATGTGAGGCGGGGGCTCACATGGCAGCCCAGTAACCGCCGCTACACTCACTCACTCACGCGGACGTCACTTAACGCAGTCATTTGTCAAGTAACGGTCAATACTTTGAGATGTATTTCTGTGGACTCTCCTCTGCGTGAATGATAAGATTTTCCACTTGATTTAGCTTCTTAGTTGAGTCCTAGCGCCCTGTTCAGTGTTATTTATTTGTAGCGCATTATTTACAGCCAGGGCCATAAAGAGGTTGAGTACACACGCTCATAAATAATTCTTTATTCTTGGCATTTTATGCATGTTTCTCCAGCTTGCGTTTATGGATTACAGTATTTATGTGTGTCTTATTTACGCTACACGCTAGACTGATAACTCTTCCACGCACTTATCCGCCGTGGCAACCCCTGAGAAACGCAGAAGAGTGTGTGCAAAGAGCATGCACGTACATCATACTGTATTCCCTCCACGTCACCCCTGCAGATGCCATTCTAAATATAGGCCGGCACAGAGCTGTTGGTCAAATATATCTGGATAGTGGGTACACACACAAACACACACTCACACTCGCGTCCGCATACAAAAATAGAGGCGCGCACATATTCAGCAAATAAACAGAGAAGAGACAGACCTTTGTTGCAGAGTTTCCACTGAAGGTAACACCTGGTTTACTGAAACTCAAAGGGAATAAAACAACTGTTCACATCTGGCTGCCATTTCCTCGGCAGGTTCCCAGCAGTGAGGAAGAAGTTCATCTCTGAGCTCAAGGAGCTGAGACAGAAGGAGCAGAGCCCGTACGTCATCCAGTCCACCATCAGCCTCATCATGGGACTCAAGTTTTTCCGCATCAAAATGTACCCGGTGGAAGACTTTGAAGCTTCCTTCCAGTTCATGCAGGTAGAGAAATCGTAGAGATACTGAACTTAAACTGAAGTAAGCTGGGGTTAAGAGTCTGTTTGTTGATAAGGATTGTTTCTGATTTCCTTCCCCCATAATGAAACTATGAACTAGTGACCTCAAATGCACAGAATTATCATATGTTGTTGTTGTCTCTGACTCTTTCTCTTTCTCTCTCTTGGGTCTGCAGGAGTGTGCACAGTATTTCTTGGAAGTGAAGGACAAAGACATTAAGCACTCATTAGCTGGACTCTTTGTGGAAATACTCGTACCTGTAGCCGCCGTAAGTGCATTTCATCTTACTGCTCGGAGCCTCAATAATATACATTAAGTCAGAGTCAGACTGAAGTTGTTGTTTGGCTTTTTAAAGCTACAGCGTCGTGCTTTTACTAATGTAAATGAATGCCAGTTATAGTGTAGCCCTTGCCAAACAAGTTCACATCACACAATACTGGCTTACACAACCGAGCGGGCAGGTAATCACTTAATCACAGGTAATTTGCGCTATACCGGAGTTTTAAATCTTTTAATTTCTATCTATAATATTTCTGTTTCATTTATTTCAGCCTGTTTCTGTAAAGTCCACTGATGTTTTGAGTGAGTTTATGCAGAAATATGGATATATTTTAAGCGGCACTGTGTGTTGCGTTTATACCTAGAGAACAATATGCTCATCAGTATGTAGCGTTTCGTCTGTCTGAACCAACTAAAGGACACTGTGTAACTTCCTGTCCACGTCCTCCTCAGACTGTGAAGAACGAGGTGAACGTGCCGTGCCTACGAAATTTCGTGGAGAGTTTGTACGACACCACCCTGGACCTGTCCTCTAGGAAGAAACACTCTCTGGTAAGTTTCTCCCCATATTCTGTTCCCTCATCTCTCTTCATTTCCTCCCCATTACCAGCAATTGGTGAAAGCACTTACTGTAACTGTCCAGCATGTGGGCAGGGCTTTTATCTCTCCACAGTTAGGGAGACCAGAGTGCAGTGCGCAGTACAAATTGTAGGCACCGCCAGATGGGTAATATTTGCCCACAGCATAGAAGCAGGCAGTACATTAAGTGTAGCACAGCTCTCTTATTAATATAGTGACCTCATAAGAACAAGCATTAAAACTACTCATTATAATTGTCAGAACTGGAATGAAAGTAATTTTTCCCACTGCTGAAAAGTTTGAATCATGAATGTTATTGCATGGCCATTAAAGTTCATTAAAACCTAACTAAATTATTTCGCCATAAAACTTAAATCCGTCCTATAAAGTAAATTTTCTCTGTAATTTGACACTTATTTTAAGCAGCACTGCGCCCTTTTCTAATCAACTTCTGATTCACAGTGAAAAGGAGTTGAAGAAAATCAGCGTTTTAGACGAGAACAAAGCGTTGTTTTCCTTCTGTTTTCTTCCTCCACCTGCGGAATGTGCTCCACGGCCGTTTAGGCATATTTGATAACAAAAGCTGTCATCAGGCTGCTGCGTTGCATTATTGCTGCTGGCTGTTGATGCGCTATTTGTGAGACGTGCACGGGTTCCTCCCGCTGCAACAAAGACTCGTGTCCTCAGGGCTGCAGACATGCCACTCTGCGGGTGTGCACGCTTCCCTTGACGGATTCTCCAAATAGTCCGGCTCCCCACCCATGCAGTCGAGACGTAGCGCGCCCCTCTTCACACAAAAGCCTTTTTCACTTTTTCCAAGCGAACATCGCACAGGCATGCACACAAACAAACAATGACAGAGAGGGGAGAATGGACTGACGCGGTAGGAATGGCAGTAACGTGATGGGTAAACGTGATAATTGTTATTTTTCTTGCGGTCTGAGTGGCTGAGTGAGAAGTGACGCTGAGATGGGTGTGGGACGCATCGCGTATCTACTTTGATAAGGAGTGACACCTAGCATAGCCAAACTATTCTTCAGCCTGCCTGATCATTAGCAAAGCATTCTTGTGAAGGAATGATCTGCATGCAAGCCTACGTTGCCTTTAGGGGATGATTAAACAGACTAGACAGCAAGTTCACATTCGTGCACATGACCTTCATGGTTTAAATGTTTGTCTTTCCAATGGCCGTGGAGCGGTGTTGTTTGCACTGTTGTTGCTTTAATTGTATTTGCAAGTGGAGGATCTGAAATAAAATAAACTCAGAAATAAGATTAAACAGTCTCGCACGTTTCAGTCCTGGTTATTTTATTAACACGATTTGATACTGCAGCTCCTTCCCGCCAAATTCTGGGATCAACGAAACAATGCTGTGCGAAACCATGATCTGATTTTATGCTGCACGGGAGCGTACGTTTCGCGCAGCTCTTCATCTAGTAGCTCACTGTGGCTGCTTCTTGAGGGATCCCTTGATCCGTTGTCAAAAACATGGCCGTTAGACATATTTATACTAAGCAGTTAGCTCACAGACATGTTATTACTTAATAATAATTGTCAAATTGGCGTTCTTCCAGTTAAATGCTTTTAATATGAGGCTGCAAGAAAAGCTTAGTTAGCATTAGCGGCAGTCTCTTAACTGATTTACTCTCGCCGCGTAAGAAGATTTAGCATTCTGCATTCATATCCGGATGACATTATCAGAATGCAAATATATAAATATTGCGATCCTTTTATCAGCGGGCCGTAGTCAGCATTGTGCTACCTAATGCTAAAGATTGCAGCTTTAATGTAAACAGAAGAATCCTTTGCTGTTTAAATCTGACTACTGATGAACTTTATTGTCTGATCATCACGCGCCTGTTTTTAAATGTCTCCCCTCTGACTTTTCTCTCCCCACTAGGCTCTGTATCCTCTGGTGACCTGCCTGCTGTGTGTCAGTCAGAAGCAGTTCTTCCTCAGCCGCTGGCACATTTTCCTCAACAACTGCCTCTCAAACTTGAAGGTCAGCTTCCCTGTCTGCGCAATGCAAATGCCTGGATTCGTCCGGCGGTGTATTTGCGTGACTCTCACACTCCTACCTACAGCGTGCGGATTGTGTAATAGATTTCTGCCCTCGGGGAAGGGCTTTGACAACGTGACACCGCACGACTTCACCCGACTAAATCTGCAGTAGCATTAACCAGCACCTCTTTAGTTATAAAATTAACCATCAGTATGTATTGCCTCAAGGGGAAACAGTGCAAGTTAGGAACTTAGTGATTGATGGGAGGCTCATAAACACTTAAAATGTTAATGTCAGTGCTCACGCTGTAGGTGTTGAGAATCCAGTGTATGTTCTGGATACAGTAAATCATCATGTGTTTGTAAGGTGTTAGAGAAATATGCTACTTGAGGAAACTTTTTTTTTTTTTTAAATCTGTATGTCTGAATGCAGAATAAAGACCCCAAGATGGCACGCGTGGCTCTGGAATCGCTCTACCGCCTGCTGTGGGTGTACATGATCCGAATAAAATGTGAGAGCAACACTGGAACACAGAGGTAATAACCACATGCTATTATATTCCTCATGAACAATATGAAAGATGGTTGTTTTCAGCGTCAGAATGTCACTGAACAAATGAGACCCCGACAGAACTAGATATCTTTAGCTTTGCTTCTTCTTTGACGTATGAAAATTTCCCTTAAAACACAACTGAAAACCAAAATATATGATGATCATTTTTTATTTAACCAGCATCTCTTCTCCCCTCAGCCGTCTGACGTCCATCACTTCGACCCTGTTCCCCAAAGGGAGTCGTAGTGTCGTGCCCAGGGACATGCCGCTCAATATTTTTGTCAAGATCATCCAGTTTATTGCTCAGGTGGGTATGTCTCATGAAAACTCAGATGTAGGCTTGAAACCTGTGAACCTGAAACCTTGATACAAGAGAAATGGAAACGTTTGGTGTGTTGACAAAGCTGAACCGTAATCAAAGTACAGGATGACCAGGAATGAAATCCACTAATATATTTGATTACATTTCATCTAATGGCTGGATTAGAGGTTTTGAACGGCACTCTAATATCATCAGGTGTATTAGTTGCTCTTGTCATTTGCTGATGCGTATGTGTTCATGACTCTGATGTATTTCACATAACTAAGACCCTACATGTATTTTTTTTTATATATTATGTATCATGCATTACATAACCTGCTGGCCCACACTGCATTAACCCAGAAAAGCTGTAAACACCACTGTGTTTATCTTCTTTTCAGGAGAGGCTGGATTTCGCCATGAAGGAGATCATATTTGACCTGTTGAGTGTCGGGAAGCCTGCCAAAGCCTTCAGTCTCAACCCAGAGGTAAAGAGAGCACAGAGACACAGGCATTCAGTCAAACGCACACACAGGTCAACAGTGTATCTGCCCTGGCCATGTTACAGGAAGATAACGATGAGTGAGGCAGATAAAGAACACAATTCTGCAGAAAAATAAATGTTCAGCTTTTTAGCCGTAGTGAAGAGATGCACCGTAGGTCTGATGTGTAAATGAGACATAAGGATCATAAGATTACAACATGCGCTGTAAGTCATACTGATGAAATATGATTCAAACACTGTAGGATCAGTCGCACCTCTCCGATTACCCTGCTACACATTTCCTTGTGCTTCTAATAAACAGACTGACTGGCGTGTAGTGAGGATGCTGTTCTTTATCTTTTTGTCTTCTAGCGTATGAACATAGGTCTGCGGGCGTTCCTGGTCATAGCGGATGCTCTCCAACAAAAGGATGGAGAGCCTCCCATGCCCAACACAGGAGCAACCCTGCCCTCTGGAAACTCTCTAAAGAAGAAGAAAACGTATCTCAGCAAGACGCTCACAGAAGAAGAAGCCAAACTAATAGGTATGTGTGCATCTGCATTCAAGTGGCTGTGATTTCAGTGTCGTCTCCAACAAACTCCATGCATCATCTGTGTTTGTTCTCCACAGGCATGTCCTTGTACTACTCCCAGGTGCGTAAGGCTCTGGACAACATCCTGAGGCATCTGGACAAGGAGGTGGGTCGTTGCATGATGCTCACCAGCGTCCAGATGCTCAACAAAGAACCAGAGGACATGATCACGTACGTATATAGAAAGTGCAGCAGCTTATTTTTCAGTCTTTTATTAATTAAGGAGGGTTACCCTGTGATAAATTTGCAAAACCAAAACGCTACTTCACTCTGTGAAACATACACTGACGCATTGTTAACTTTTGCAAATATAACACAGAAGTGTTCTGAGTTAAGAAATATACAACTTAATGTCTCCATTGTCAACAGAGGTGAGAGGAAGCCTAAAATTGACCTGTTCAGGACGTGTGTGGCTGCCATTCCTCGGATCCTTCCTGACGGCATGTCCAAACCTGAGCTCATTGACTTGCTGTCACGGTGAGTTTCAGGTTCATCCTCTTAATTTATCACTTATAATCTTTATACGTATTAGCTGAGTTGGGGCCTGTGTGAAGATTTCATTACTGCAGATTTCACTGAAGTCATTTTTGTTTGTGTTTTAGACTTACGGTGCACATGGACGACGAGCTTCGTCTTATTTCCCAGAACTCCCTTCAAAGCCTCTTACTTGATTTCTCCGACTGGAGGGAAGACGTCCTGTTTGGTTACACGCATTTCCTTTTACGCGAGGTACGGCAGAACCTGACAGAAAACCATTCATCTACACTTACCTGCAAAGAGCATGGACAAGAGGAAGAAATATAAAGTGATTTCTTAAAGCTTGTCCCTTGCCAACCTCCTCCAGGTCCAAGACACCCATCAGGGTCTGCAGGACGCGTCCGTGAAGCTCCTTCTTCAGCTTCTCACCCAGTGGAGGCTAGCTCTGCAGCTACAGGGGAAGATGCGAGGAGGAGTTGAGGTTGGTACCTTCAAACAGCTGCTAAACAGACACTGATGAGCTTAAAGGACATTTTGATGCTTTGAGTTTTTCAGTTTCATACGTTTAATAACTGGAGAAACAATATATTTGTTAACCCTCCTCCTCTTTGTCGTCCTTGTCCATCAGGCCAGCCCCAGAATGCCAGAGCGAAGCCCTCATTGCTCAGTGCTCCACGCGGTTGAAGGCCTGGCTCTGCTGCTCCTCTGCTCGTGTCAGATCAGCACAAGGAAGCTGGCGGTCGGAGTGTTGAGAGAAATACGCTGCCTCTTCACAGCTCTGGGACATGCTGAGGTACAGTACTCCAGAAAACTGAAATGGAAAGAGAACAGCTGAACAGCTTCTATCAGCTAATAGATTAACGCACGGTTCAATGATAAATACATTCCTCTAAGAACCTGAGAGGGAGAGAAGATGAGGAAATGTCTGCAGGATGGCCGGAAAGCCATCTGACTCTAGCTGTGATTAGTGATGCAGCATAGGCAGCCTGTGAATACTTTCACATTGTGTGACGCTGTTATAAAAATAGCCGATTCTATAAATGTCTCACCCTTCAGGACGATGACAAACCCATGATAGAGGTCATGGACCAGCTGAGCCCAGCTGTAATGGACAGCTTTGTTCACGTGGCTGTTTCTGACTCAGTAAGTATTCTTGCATTAAGAGCTGAACACTAACATTAGTATATCAGATTAATATAATAATAATATAATCAAAATTCTTCTTTCCTCTCCCTCAGTCCACCTTACCACTCAACCACCACGTGGACCTCCAGTGGCTGGTGGAGTGGACGGCCCGGCTGGTGAGCAGTTCATACGACGTGAAGAGCCCCAGCCACGTCTGGATCTTCGCCCAGTGCATGAAGGACCCGTGGGTGCTGTGTCTGCACATCTTCTTGCGGCAGGAGCACCTTCCCAAGCACTGCCCTACTGCTCTGGGATACGCCTGGCCATACGCTTTCACGCGGCTGCAGCTGCTACTGCCGCTGGTCGACCCCAAGTATGAGAGCACATTTATTGTATTGGTCTTTTTTTAAACTTTAAATGTAACCGATCCTTAAAATATGTGACTGAATGCCTCTTCTGCTTTTATCTTTCTGCAGCAGTCCAGTGAACGCTAAGAAGACCAGCACGGCAGTCTCCAGCGACAGCTACATCTCACTGTGGCGCAATTACCTCATCATGTGTCTCGGCGTGGCCAAGCCGAGCATCATGTCGCCCGGCCACCTCAGAGCGTCTACACCCGAGATCACTGCCACCACACCCGACGGCAGTGTCACCTACGACAACAAGGTGAGTGTTTGTACTGAAGAAAGATGCCAAACGCTCGAAATGTGACATTTTAAAACAAATGAATTGTACAAATAGCCAAGAACAAATAGGCTAACCCCATTATAATTTCCAAGGTCCCATGATAATATCTTCTTTCTCAAAATAGAAAAGCAACAATTTCTCATGTTGTTTAGGCTGGAACCAAAGTCTTACATTTTATTTTTGTTGATTTATAATTACTAATCACTTCAGCTGTACTGGAAAACAAGTTTTTAACTTAAATGTGACTTTAATTAATCATATTTAAGGCAAATAGAAAATCTGTCTGATATTGTTTAATTGTAGAATTTGGTTCAGTTTTAGACCACGTCAGATTTAGATCAGTTTCTTAATGTTGTTTGATCTTTTTTTTTTTTTAACAGGTGATAGGCACTCCCTCTGTGGCCTGGCTTTTAAAACAGCTCGTCCCGCTGATGAGGGCCGAGAGCCTGGAGATCACGGAGTCTCTGGTGCTGGGGTTTGGATGCACAAATGCTCTCGTCTTCAGGTAACAGGAACGGAAACATGAACAAATGCACACCTACATTTAAAGCCTCTTTCTTGCAGCGCAAAATATTGTTCTTGCATTGGTAATTTATGACAAAAGTGCAAGAGATGAGTCTTTGAGAACCAGTTGTTTGTGGTTGCCCATCTGTTTACTGGTGTCCATTAGCAGAGAATACACAAACACACAAAGCCAGGGTAGGTTTAGATCACAATACAAAATGGGCGATGTTCTAGATTGAACCTTATCTCTTACATAAGAAGGACATCTTTATTGGCTTTTATGCTCCCCTCATCTATTACTTTCCCTCAACACTGAACATTGTCATCATAACTTGGAATGTCTGCGTGCCTTAGTGACATTCAAAGAAGAAGGAGAATGCGTCACTGATGCAGGAGAAGAATTCTTAGAGGGACAGAGATGTATCACATTTCTTCTGAGGACAGAGGTTCCATTGTGAGCGGGAGGTATTTCATTTTAAAGGAGATCATCTATTTTTAACCCAGAATGTTTTCTGGAAAAAAAAAAAGCTCTCATTGTTATTAAAGAGATTAAGGTCTGCCCTGACAAATTGTCATTACTGTGTTTGAGGATTAGTGGTTTTAGGGCATGTGACATTTAGGTCGAACCAGATGGATATCGCTCACCGACCCTTCTATTCCCTTCAGCGCGAGCATCCTCCTTCCTTCTCCACAGTGACGACAGATTTTAATTTGATTAGTCTAACTCGGCAGTTCATTGAGGAGGTTGAGCATCGATTGATTTTTGCTTCCTCTTAATTTGTGTGTTTGCAGGGAGCTCGTCGAAGAGCTCCATCCACTGATGAAGGAAGCCCTGGAACGTAGGCCTGAGGTAAAACACACACTCAGACACACTCAGGCAGAGAGTGAAAGCAGCAAGATTAGATTAGTAAAGTTGCATGCTGTCATAGCTATTAGAGTCGTTTT
>JASGAT010369409.1:0-14669 GCA_030220025.1 Chelon auratus | reverse complement strand
TGTCACTGAATGATAAACTTCAGGTATTCACGAGGAAACTGGAGCGCTGGACAGCACGAGCTGAAATGGGACGAGTGATATGATTTCTGAGCTGGAGGAATTCATGGAGGAAAATGATTGAGTGTAAAAGCTGTCAAGAAATCTGTCACTACTCACCTTCAAGCACTTCTGGAATACTATAACTTTAAGTACTTCCCAATGAAAACTGCTCTGGAACAGTATGACTGGATACGATCACCGTTCACTATAACCACAGCAAATCATCTGACGTCTGATCTGGACGACGCGCTGATTGAACTTCCAACTGATCGAGCATTAAAGACCACTTTTGACTCCAAGACGCTGGGTGAGTTCTGGATATTGCTTGAGAGGGAATACCACCCACAGCTGTCCAAAGTTGCTATGCATGTATGCATGCATGTGTAGTGCACTGGGCACAACATTTACTTGCAGAGCATGCGTTTCATCAGGACATCCCTATTTCAAATATGAAACAGAAAGTTTTATATTTGCACTGCCCAGAAATGATGGCAATGTTTGACCGGCTGATCCATTGGCACTAGCTGATGCATTTGGCAGAAACAAATCATTACAGGCTTCAGAAATGAATGATTGTATTGATGACCTCTACTCAACAAGAGAGGTGGTACTTAGTGAAAAGGACATTTGTATGGGATGGTGTTTACTGGTCCAATAGCTACAGCCGAAGCTTCCTCAGCAGTCACTTTTTTTGGCTTTTGAACTACTTCTAGAATCACCAAGTCAAAATGATGTACCAACATACAATAAAAATAGTACCACTACAAAGTATTTGCACACCTCAGAATTTTCCACATTTCTCCATAACTGACTCAAAACATCACCATTAAAGTAGACAAAATGAACCCAATCTAACAAATAAAACAAAAATATTATGCTTGTTTACTGAAGAAAATGAGCCAATATTACACATGTGCGAGATGCAAAACTAAGTGCAAAAGTAATTTTCAAGCTCAAATCAGAGTCCATCGGTTCAGAAGTGTTTCCAATCAATGTGATGAGACTCAGGTGTTGTTCAGTACTCTCAAAAATCAGGGATTTATCACAGTCTAATCTTCATAACACATGTATGATGGCATGGACAAAGGAGTTTTAATACAACTGTTAACCTCCACAGGACTGGTCCACCAGTGAAGATCAAAGCAAGGTGCATAATTGTCTAAGAGGTCACAAAAGAACCCATGGTAACTTCTAAGCAACTAAAGGCCTCAAAAAATTGGTTTAAATGAGAGGCTCATGTAATGTCCTTGTTTAGGCCTGTTTTGCTTCATCTGGGTCAGGGTGGCTTGCTATCACTGATGTACCGATAAACCAGGGAATTTTAAAAGATGTTAGAGCATCTGTCCGTGAGTTGAATCTGGGTCATGTAGCAAGACAACAACCGCAAGAACACAGGTTGCAAGGACCTGAAGCTAGCAGTTCATGTGAAGAAACCCATCAAGAACTGAAGTCATTTTGTACTGAGGAATAGGCTAAAGCCCCTTCAAGTTGCTGTTGACAGTTATCGTTATTGTAGATGCTTAGTTGCTGTTGTTCCTGCAAGGAACAATACCAGATAATGAAAATTAGGGTTCACTTACTTTTTCCCCTCACAGATATGTACAAATGATTAATTTTCTTGAATAAATAAATACAAATTAGTTTAATTGGGTCTCTTTGTCTTCTGTCAGGACTTGCTGACTGACTTGCTGGTCAGAACATCTGCTGAAAGCAGATCTGCTGATGGTTGGATGTTCGGAGTAATATTAATGCAGAAATGTTGAAATGTTTATTTGCACTTGCATAACTGCATTAGCCCTTATAGAACAATACAGTTCAATACATTCCTTCTACCATGGTAATGGTAAGTTTTTGGTGTTTTACATTTTTACACCCCTTCTCTGGTCGATATAAATTGCAATCTACCAGTCGATTAAGATCGATGTATTGAGCACCGCTGGTGTAGATGCATTTATGGACTCAAAACAGACAGGTTAAGTGTGGTAAGTGACAGGATGGGTGGACTCCTGAGTCTGGGAAGTAAGAAAAGATGAAAGGAACAATTTTCAAAAGTCTACAGTGACCATCTACAGTGACCAGCTATGTTATTAACTGTTATCATCATCATCAGATGTTGGAGGCATCATTTAACTTAATGTAATGAAGCTGTGATGATGGTGTCAGCTGTCAGATTTTAAGATGAAATTTCATTATTCACAACTCTAAACATGACTTAATGAGGATTTCTCAGTCAATAAAACTTTATTAAACGAATAGTTGTTTTAGGATAATTACATATGGAGTCAGTGACATTGTATATTAATAGGTTTATGTTTAATTTGCACATGCTTCTCCTCGTGCTTTTTTTTTTTTTTTTTAATTTCCCTCCAGTCCTGATTTATGTCCAAACTGCTGAGTTGTGTTTTTCAAAAAGATCTTAAAAGTATTTATGCACATACTATGTTGACCTCTCCATTAATATTTAATTAGATCAAATTAGAAACTACTCTCAAGGACAACAGATCAGAATTGAATTATTTAACATCCACAAGATAGCATTTTTGTCATTTAATTTTGTTCCATTTTGTCTAAGAACACTTTGACACACACACACACCTAAGCACACGCACACACGCTGTTATGCATCTGTGGACTCCCATGAAGGGACAAAGTTAAGTGTGGGTATTATTAGAGCACTATTTTGTGCCAAACACAGACTCAAACACACACACCTAACTGACAGGTGTCCCACTGCAGTGACTGCTCAAAGCAACTGCAGGTTGAATTGAGTACTGTTGTGTGTCTGTTTGTGTGTGTGTGGTCTTGTTTCTATTAAGTTGTGGGGGCCATTTTTTGTTGAACTCTAACACTGTGGCGTCCAGCAAGATGAGCCCTTAAGGACAACATGCAACAAGATTATTTGAGTAATCCAGTTGCCTCTGAAGGGACTCAGGCTTAGTTTATAGTCACGCTTCACTTCTGTATCGTAGCCATGTGGGCCATCTTTAATTGGCTTGCAGCAAATTCTAAACATGTAATGGAATATGGCCCGCACTTGAAACGTGACATTGAGTGGCTAGCACCACAATGGGTGGTGCTAGCCACTCAAATGTTGCAGAGTCTCCACAAAACAAAATTAATCAAAAAAGACTTCTGCCACGAGTGACCAAAAATGTCATGGAACCAAAGGAATGCAAGATAGTCAGCAGATGCAGGACACAGTCAGATGTCAGACACAGTGGACAAGTGAATAATTCTTCACAGTGAAATGACGGGAAGTGTGTCCGTTTCTATTAAGTTGTGGGGACCAGTTTTTGTTGGACCCACAACGTTAGTATTCAACCAAAAATTGGATGCCACAACTTAACAAAAGCAAGACCACACACAACTTTTAGAGTGTTCGTTACGACTTGGTTTGAAAATAAAGGTGACAATTAGGTTATGGTTATTGTTAGAGTTAGGCTGTAGGGAATACATTATATCAATGAAATGTCTTCACAAAGATAGAAACATGAGTTTGTATGTGGCTGGAACAACATCGCGGACGAAAGACGGGAGGTCTTGCGTGCCACAGGCTGATAATTTTCTCACTGTGTGTGTGTGTGTGCCCATGTGGGTGCCACCATTTTAAAGTGACAGCTGAGCGACTGAGCGCTGACACAGGAGAGGTGGAATGACAAATATGTCAGCAAGGTGGAAGAAGAGGAGAAGAAAAGGAGGAAGAGAGGGAGGGAATGGGAGAGGGAGGGACTGGGAGAGGAAGGGTGGAGAATGAGGGGGAAGAGAGAAAAGAAGAACAATTATGGCAGTGAAGGAAGAAGGAGATTAAAAGATGAGAAAGTGTGAGGAAAGGGACAGGAGACAAGAGGCAAGGAACAGAAATATAATCACTTCTTTTATGTTACACATTCTTTCATACTGTCACTTAGTAGAAATGAAGTTTAGGAATTTGTTTGTGTAAAAAAATTATATTCACAATGATTCCGTTCATAAAAGCAAAGCTTGTTTTTGCACTTCTTGTAGCTTCTGGTGTTACTAATCTGTGGTTCAAACCCACAGCAAATCGAGCCCTGTGTTAGTGGACAAGATATTTGAGTAATCTAGTTGCCTCTAAAGGGACTCAAGATTAGTTAAGAGTCCCGCTTCACTTCTACGTCGTAGCCATGTGGTCCAACTTTATTTGGCTCGCAGCAAATTTAAAGTTATATTCTCAACATATAACGCATGAAACGTGCCATTGACTGTATTGTACTATTTAGTTTTAACAATGGGTGGTGCTAGCCACTCAAACGCTGCAAAGTCTCCACAAAACAAGATTAATCAAAAAAGACTTCTGCCACAAGTGACCAAGAATGGCATGGAACCAAAGGAATGAAAGTTAGTCAGTGAATGCAGGAAATGTCAGACACAGTGGACAAATGAATGTTTCTTCACAGTAAAATGAGGGGAAGTGTGTCCGTGTGTGGAGTGTGTCAGTGATTCTGTTGTTGTGATGAAAGGCTATAATATACAACGACGCTACGGCACAAACCAAATGTCAGACCTACACTGGTGCCGAACGAGATGAAACAAATGAACGTCTACTCAGATGTTTTCTCTGTTCTGTTGAAAGGGTTAAACTGAAGCTCAAAACAGCAGACTAGTCACTGCCTAGCATTTTAGAGGAGTGATTACAGAACAATGTTGACACACCAGTGTACAGGTGTAAATGCTTTCACAGGGCGACCCCCATGGTATAGGATTATAAACCAAGCTCAGTAGGTGTAGTGACCCATGGCGCTCATATTTGGTCATCAGGACATGAAACATTTCTTAGCAAGTAAGAAGCAGCACTGGTGAAGCAGATGGAGCAGCATCAACTAGTTCTAGTCAGGCTTCTGGACTGGAGTCAAACTCCTGCAGGTACTGCACTACCTGGATGGAGCTTCTACAGATTTTTGCTAGTGGTCATATATTGTATTGCCCAAAAGGCTTTTTACTGAAAAAGAGACAACCATGACGAGATACTTCTCCTTGTTATATATTGAATAATCCATGGATGTTTTCTCCAGAGCCCAGAAAAGCAATTTTCATTGGCATGACTTCCCAAAGTTTCACCTACGATCGGTTGCTTGTGATTTCATACCAAATAATAAAATGCAGTAACTGCAGACCCTTCTAAGCTACTCTTAAAAGGTTTGCATCACTGCAGATTAAACTCAAATTCTGTAAAACCCCAACAACTGCTGTTTACAGGTCAGCACATCAATAATTTAACACTCTGACACACACCATTTTTCACCCGGAAACGTTTGTGTTCGATGCGTTTTACTACAAACTTGGTGAACTTTATCTCCTTAAAGTTTGGATTCAAGGATTTGAACTTCCGGTATTTAAGTGTATCTGTGTGACTGGCTGATCCATTGACACTAGCTGATGCATTTGGCAGAAACAAATCATTACAGACTACTTTTGTATTAACTATTGTATTGATGACCTCTTGTACTTTTATTTCCTTTTCATCATCAAAGAGAGCTTGACCCTGGACCGCGTTATGTGTGTGAGGCACCGAAATAGTTTTTTTTGACTGACATGTTCCTCAAGTGTTCAGTGAACATTAGCGAACACTGACCGAAGGGAAAAAGCGAGTGCTTGAACAAGAGAGTGAGGGGATGAATAATGAATGTGTAAATGTGTGTCATTGTGTGTAATACTGCTCACTAGAGGTTGGAGGGTCCACTGTAAATATCGGCTTCCCGCAGCAGGACTACCTTGATTGGGAGTGGCCCTGATGTCACGGTGTAACCCTAGCTGAAAGGTGACTCTGTTGGGGGAAGGAAAGACTGTTTCACCCCCAGCTGATCTTTTCCTCCTCATCTGACACTTGCAGAGCCAAGAAACCACGAGGGATGTTCATCAGTTCTGCCTTCTTGCTATAGATTACTTATTAAAACCAACCTGAAGCAACTTTGACCGATGTGCATACTGTGCTCTGAGAGATTCTCCTTCACAGTTTTTGTGTAGTTTCTCTAATACGATCCTTGGGAATATGGTGACAGCACGAAAAGAGAGAGGCTATATTGTCCACAGCTTCCATCTGTAGGAGCTGCTTTCTGTTTAGAGCTGCACAAAGTAATGCTGCATCCTGTTGAATATTGCTCTGCTGCTCTGGTTGAGGACAAAGGCCCAGTTGCGCAGTGGGAACTAATTCATCACACCAATACCAACAACATGTGGCAAGTTTACATTTGAGAATCCCTGACAGTGACCAAATCCATCAAACCTCAATCAGTGCTCAAACTGTGCCCCTTAACACTCCCTGAATCAACTATAGGCTATTTGAAAGTACATAGCCTCAATTTAGAGCCCGGTCCTTGCAGGACAAATGTTCTTTGTCTCAGGGGAAAGTTCCTGCAGTGGAAACTTTTTCCAGGAAGGAACCAACAAACAAAAAGCTTCCAGGCTTATTTACAATCCTAGCGTCCTTCAAGAAACTACCAAATCCTTCTTGATTCTCAGCTTCTTGTTGTGTTTTTTTTTTCTCTCCTAATGTCAAACAATTGAAAGTGTCTTCCTTTGTGTTAAACTGACACATCATTTGCATATTATTCTCAGTCAGGCCTAAAATCTCCTAGTACATGTGGATGACAAAAACATGCACTAAATTCTACACTGCTGTTAACGTGGACCTTGTGGAGAGTTGTGTCATAGGTCTTGTAGATAGCTTTAATGCTTCTTAAATCCAGCTGGGGGCCACTTAAGCCACACGCTAACCAATGTGAAGTGTGGACAAAAAGGGGGAAATCCCTGTCACTGGGAGCTAAAAACAGAAGGGTGGTGAGGGGTTGCCAGGTTGGTACAGGTGCCAGGTTGGAGGTTATTTTCACTCCTCCATTGAACACACACACACACCTCCACCTCCAACACTACATTATCTGTGTGTGAACAAACAAACAGCTGCAGCAAGCTGGGATGCCAGGCACACTCAGTTGCCAGGCTTTTGTTTGTCCCCCCTTTTCTGCGTCAGGGTCGTTTCCTTCTGGCACAGGCTGTCTCCAGCGCTCTGCATGCACACACGTGCTTTTGTTTCCATCACTCCAGAGGACATTACCTTAACTTACACGCTCTGGACATTTACACAAACCAGAACTCAGCTTACTTTAATGGCTGACATTTTGGTGATGATAATATGAGAGATTTATGTCCCCACAACATGACTAAAAAAAGTACTCGCACACACCAGCTCTTGGAGAATACGATAGATCATGATGAAAAAAGAAAAAAAAAGAAAATAATGGATCAACAAAACAACTTTATGAACAGAAATGTCAGTGCAACTTGTGCTCAGAAATCATAATCAGTGGATTTATTTGGTGCACATGCACACACACACACACACACACACACACACCCACACACTTGACAAAGACTTGTCAGACTCATTCGGTTTTACATTTTGTGTGTGTTTTCTTACTGTGTATGTGTGTGTGTCTGTGTGTGGCTGCAGGAGAGTTGTTCTCCAAAATCAGCAACTGATGACAGAGATGCTGTTGGATAATTCAAGACCTCCTCTTCAATTTCTCCTTTTTTTTATCTTTCTTTCTCGCTGCATATGTATTTCTTTTCTTTATTTTTATTTTTTCTATTCATCGCCATTGTTTCCCCTTTTTTTGCCATTGCTATCATCATTTGCTTACAGTCATTTTCCTTTTTCACTTCTTTCACTCTTTCGGTCACATGCTTACTCTTTCCTTTAATTAGTTTTTCCGTTTCTCATCTGATTTCTCATCATCCCTTCTTTCACTTATTAAGTCATTTTTGCTTTTGTCGTCTGCATTTTCTTCTTCACTTAATTTATTTTATTATTTCTCCTTTGTTTCCTTTTCTTCCATCTCCTTTCGTCCTCTCCAGTCTGAAACATTTATCAAACCATTTGTCCAAACACACGTTGGCTCGGCTTGATCAGTTGGATGTTTCCTGAATCTTTTCCAGCCTCCTGATTGGCTGAGAGCAGCGAGCCACAGGTGTCCAAATACTCACTGTCCACGTCCTCCTGATTTCTGATTTCCCCCGAGAACATGTGTGTTTATGTGTGTGTGTGTTAATGAATTCACTGATGGGGTCCTGCAGCTTCGGCCAACAGCTCTGACTCTCTTCATGTTTCCCCAGATCTGAGGAGTGGGTGACCAGATCCACTATTGTGGGATCAAATCTGATTTAGAGGCTGTTAGTGGTCTATTGAACTACAAGAATCTGTGAAGTCGACAGATAATAAGACAAGATAATATGATGTTTATGATAAAAAAAAAGCCTTGATAGAAATTTTACCAGCATATTAATTTGTTCTCAAGATTTAGAGGGAGGTTTATCAGCTAAGGGAGTTTTACTGTATTAGTATACTACTAAAATGTATACCCAATGTATAGGCTAGGCTTGTTATATAACAAAAACACCTCCTTCATCATATAAGCAAATCCCCTGGCTTAGTGGCACAGAAAAACAGTTAATGGGCAAACCAATGGTGAGACCATGTAAAACACAGGACAGAGTAAATAAAGATATTCGTAGATGGAGAACCTTATCAAAGTGCTGCCTGCATTTTCTTCCAAAATCAAAAAGGATATGACGATGTTGGTCAGGGTATATAAGTGTGTACTGTCAATCCATCCATCCACCCCAACCTCTTCATCATTAACGCATCATTAACTTCTCCTTTGCTTCTATTATACCTACTGTGATTACTAGGGGGCGCTGTCACTGGATCATAAACCTGTTGTATTATAGGATTTTCTTTAGCGAGTGAAAAGTGTTTTAAGGCTGCATTTCTGTATCAGTGATGGAAAATATTAGCCTGGAAGCCAGCCCTACTTCCCTGACTTTTGGTGGTGGAAAGTTGATCAGAAGTCTCTCTGTTTGGAACGGATTATTACCCAGCAAAGATTCGCCATGACAATCATATTGTTTTGGTGGGCCTTATGTGGCAATAGACAGAAGAGTAACAGCAACATAGTCAAACACGTAATATGAGTGCTATGGAGTGGAATTACTTTACAACAGAGAGCAGAGGTATTTTTTTTAAGCAGGGCCCATAATGAAATCAAAGGGGAGTGTTATAAGACTCATATCGGCGTAGACTGACTTGTTTCAACAATAATGCTTTTCAAGATTCTTCTCACAGGATACAAAAGGTGAAATACACAAGATGCCTCTGATATAAACCACACAGAAAAAGGGTTTAAAAAGGACAGAATAACAACAGAAGACTAAAAAAACAGGAAGAAAAAGTGTATGCAGTTCTGTGTTCTGTGAGAGCTGCGGTTTGCAGTGAAAAATATGAATAACTGAATTTTAATTGAAAGGGCAGCGACAAGCAGACAGTATGTAGATGTTTAAGTGTATAGCAGGTTAGTCACCACTGTTCTGAATTTTGATGGCACAACACCGAGTTTCCATCTGTTGTCACGGCAACAGCATAAACTATCACAGCAGGGAGACGACCTGTAACAATTTCAGTTGCTTAAATTGTACCAAGATAGGTCAATCAGAGATGCACAAAGACAAAAAAGTTCAGGAATGGGAGCAGGAGTGAGACCTCACACTAGTCTACAGCTTATACTCATCTCTGCTCACAACAGCCGCTGTCTCTAATGGATCTCTACCACTGCTCCAGAACCAAGAACAGCGCTGTTTTATGTGTGTGTGTGCACCATGACTTTGGCACACATGTTAAACTGACATTAGTTAGACCTGCACAAAAGTCAGATTATAAATCCAAAGATGGATGTTTCCTTACGCACCATAATCTCTGGTAATAAAGGTAAATAAAGACATCGGAGATTGAGGAAATACTTAACCACGAGCGGCTCCCCATACATCAACATGACGGCATCAATGACTAACACAGAATCATTTACTCATATTAAATAATTTCATTTGTAAATTCTTACTTTATTTATGTTT
The DNA here is from genome assembly GCA_030220025.1 of Chelon auratus. Classification (NCBI taxonomy): domain Eukaryota; kingdom Metazoa; phylum Chordata; class Actinopteri; order Mugiliformes; family Mugilidae; genus Chelon; species Chelon auratus. Next base: position 4,712 of record JASGAT010369409.1, on the reverse strand, counting down.
ATTATGTTGAGTATAGGAGGTCTTAAATGCGACTCAGGATGTATTGCGTTCACACTACCAAAGGAATGCGGACACATGTGACCCAGACCACCTCCAAATGTGGTCAGAAATCAGATCTCTCAAATGAGATCTCAATGCGTCCCGGGACTGTTGACACCTGTATTTTACGCGATTGGATTGTCCAGACAGGATGTACATGGTTTGAACAAGCCCTTAGAGAGTGCAGAGGAAAGAGATTGTGGAAACATATACACGTGTCAATAGTGTTTGTGTAATCCTCTCACTGTCAGAAGGTGGAGATAAACATTCCACACTGGAGCTTTAATGCTTTAATATAGATAAGTAAAAACAAAGGTTATGAGTAAATTATATTCCAACAGAAAGTATGGATGTTTTAATAGAAAAAGAAGTCAAACACTCTGCATCATTAAAAATGTTTCCCACAAACACAAAACACATAATGAACAATTAAACTGTTGCTCTGATAACCATTTAATAGTTCTGCTCTCTTTGTTTATGAGGACATTTCCAGAGGAAGATCAAACACAGACACACTCAAAGAGTGATGCATGCCTGCAGCACATGCAAGGACACATAGCTTTCTATTTCTGTGTGTCTATCTCTTATTTCACCCAGTTGTTCTCCCTTTATTAATTCACTTCTGTTCAATTCATCTCCATGATTTTTTGTTTTTTTGTTTTTGAGGATGTCAACACTCATTAAGCCATTCACAAAATGTTATTCACCGGTTTGTATTTCTGTATGAAGGATGCTGTAGCTATTAAAAATAAAAAAAAAAAATAAAAAAAACAACTCTCCGTCCATCAGCTGATTAAATGGCTGCAGAGGTTATTAAGTCACAATGTACGTTCCAGAGTAAATTTCCCGTAAGTTGAGAGAGTTCAGTCAGCTGGACACTGACGCAGGTTTCCTTTAATCTCACTTAAATGAAATCAGTCACACTACAAACGTGGAACTGAGGTGATAAAACATACAGCGAAAGAACGAGGTAGATACCGAATGACGTTAAACACAACTAGAGAGACAGACTGTGACAAGAAAGAAGGAAAGAGGGGGAAAAGAAGGAGGGCAGGAAGGAGGAAAATGGAGACAGCAGGAATGGCAGACAGAGGTAGGAAAGATACGTAGGGATGATGGAGAGGAAGAAGAAAAGAGACAATGAGGAGGGAAGGCAGGAGAAAAGGAAAAAAGGGAAGCAAAGGCAGAGGCAAGACAGGAAGAATGAAAATATGAAGTGAGGAGAGAGTGGAATACTAAAGGAATGTACAGAAGGACAGATGGGAAGAATTAAGCAAGGACTCAAAGATGTTGAAAATGAAACAGAAGGAAATAACTTCAGTTTTGGATTCAGATGTGTCAGTTTGTTTTCTTCTTGCTGAATGTTGTCCACAGAGAAAACGCTGCACTGAACTGAATTTTGCGACATATTTTCATTTTTATTAATGGTTTCATTTCGGAGGGTTGATTCTCCTCCTTTACTGTCTGATGTGGATGTTATGACTCCTACAAACCGTTATCTTCAGCTCGACCTTGACCACAGTATGAACTCTGTGTGTGTGTGTGTGTGTGTGTGTGTGTTAATGACCACAATCAACGCACTCAGACGGGACACTTACTGAGACAGTGGAGACAGCAGCTAGTATGGAAATTGTGATATGATATGACATGTGTGTGATCCTGCTCTCTGAGATCACAAACACAGCTTGCATAGAGGAGGTTAAAGCAGTTTCTGCAATGCCAGAGTCCTAGCCTCTGTCTTCTGCCTCGGGTTGCGCCGACTAGGCTGGATGGAGGAAAACCTGGCTACCAGACTCTTGCTGGTGACTTCCACTCCCGGGTGGGACACCAACTGTTGTCTACTTTGTCTAATTCATTCCAGGCTGGTCGAGTGAAGTCCAGGAATTGAATTTTGTAAGGCTGTTCCTGTGAGATCAATTTGCCTTAGGAGCCCCTACCTAGAATTCATCCTGGCTGTGTTCACACCTGTACCTTAAGCTGACCACTTCTCAAGATCTGAATAGGGCCTTAGACATTCAAACTGAGTGGAAGCAGCAGTGCCTTTCCCCTCGGCTGTGTCTCAAATTATTGCCGTCAACACCATACAATCAAGGATGATTTGAGAAAATGAGGTCAACATGTTGACTTAGTCTCCGCATTTCCCAAATCTCAATCCAATCCAGCCTCTGTGGGATGTTCTGGACAAACAAGTTTGATCCACAGAGGCCCCACCTCTCAACCTGAATGACTTAAAGCAGTGGTTCCAAACCTTTTTCACAGCCCGTACCTCTTCGCACATTTGACCTCCAGCCATGCACCCCCTACTCTCATGCACTTGTAGCAGCTAGAAAAAGAAATGTCTGAGAGCCTGACTGGTGGTAGCAGTTGAGGTCTCTCTGGAAGGGCAATCTATCCGTTTTAGCTATTTATTCATTTTTGGCGGTTAGCCGGGTGACCTAGTTTATCTCAGACTGATGACAGCTCAAATGACAGAAAGTTATCAGAATTGTTGATGGCAGCATTTAAAGACCCAATCAAGAAGGAGATTTGCTTGTTTCTGGGGTAAAAATAACTGTAGTGAGTAAAGCTATAACATCAGGAGATTTGCACCTCCCCACCAATCACAGACATTTCAGGCAATCGGTGTCTTTCTTATTTAGGTGACCTAGCGCTAGCTACATTAACAGCAAACTGATACATAGTTTCAAAGCAAGTTGTCCTACAATCTAGCTATTAACATACTTGACTCACATGAAAAACAGTCTTTTGATTTTTCATTTAGGTGGAAAATCAGAAAATGAGAAAATAGAGCTGCATGATTATGGCAAAAATCATAATCACAATTATTAAAGATGATTATTCATTGATTTGAGAACAAGCATTTATTGAACTTTTAACTCTGGTATTTCTTTTAATAAGAACAAAAAAAATGAATTCATTAAGAGAAAAGTATATTAATAAGTTAATTAAATAATGTGTAAAAATAAAAAGTAAACACTATCCCAGACTTTGCCAGGGCCAGCGTGGAGAATATTTTTTTTTTTCAATTTATTTTTAATACAAGATTCACAAGCAACAGTACCTCAGCCAATGGGTGAGCGGGATTTCCGCTGTCAGCTGATTGGTCACAGAGCAGGAGATGGCCTGGGAATACGTTTACTGTAAATGTTCATATAAATCGCCTGGTTATTCCTTAAATCCATTGACATTTTACACAGTATTTTTTATTTTCACGGTAATACGGGACAAAGTGTGTCCCGTGACAGCTCAATACGGGACACGTACTTTTGTTTGTAAATACGGGACGATTCCATTTTTCAAGGGACGGTTGTCAGCCTTAGTAGCGTGACATATCTTGCAAAATATCTTCCTTTGTTCCGAGTCAGACTCCTCGAAACCGAAGTGTTACCACGCCACAGAATTGGCTTTACCTTTCTTCCCGACCAAAGGCTGCTATGAGAAAACAACCCGTTATCCGTTTTTTCAGTTTCAAAATGTAATCAGGCTGAGTTCAGAATCAACTCTTTTGCGTACCCCTTACGTCACTCTGGGGGTACGCGTACCACAGGTTGGGAACCACTGACTTAAAGGATGCTGCTGCTGATGTCTTGATGCCAGATACCACAGCACACCTTCAGAGGTCTGGAGGAATCTATTCCTCAACAGCTTTTTTGGAGGCAAAAGGGGGTCCTATGCTTCACTAGGCAGGTAGCCATAATGTTACCACTGATCTGTGGTTGCAGAAGCCTTAAAAAGCAAAGCGTGGTGTATGAATATAGTTTAAAATGAAATTTATCTTCCCTGAAGGCAGAAAGAATTAAGAATCAGTGTGAATACTGCTGAGGACCATATGACAACCACTGGTAACAAACAGCAGGATGGGGTTGATGTTAACACGTGGAGAGCTTCACGTTGGCCTGCAGGCGACTTTAAGGTGAAGTCACTGGTGTCGGTGCAGGCGAGGCCAGAGGACTTGCTAAGCTAAATGAGTCAGGTTTGCTCAGTGTGGAGGAGCGAGCCTGGACTGTGTGCAGCCTGAGCAACAACAAAGCACAATGAACCAACTACTGGCAGTCAGGGACAATCTGTCAACCCCGCCGAGAAACAGAAAAGCACCTTCAGCAGCAGACTGATCCAACTTCCTCTGATGGGCCAGGACGCAGGAAGCCAATTTAAGCACAAATAGTCTGAAAGGAAGAATGGAAGAGACAGCAGAGCCCTAAGAACTACAAGATCACAGGCTCCCCTGAATCACTTGCTTCAGAAATTAGATGAACTGCAGTTCATATAATCATCCATTTACATGCTGCTAGAGTTAAGACAGTTAAGATAGCACATTAGGTCTGTACATCTGCTCAGACCTTTAGATTATTAGGGAACAATAAGAGTTTAAATCTGTCTTTCTCTAATGGGTTATTGGTTTCTCTCCATCTTTTTTTTATTGGTCTTTATTTTACTTGTGAGTTTTAGTTGTGTTTTTCATATTTGATGGTAACTGTGTAGATGGTCATTCTACATTCTGATTACAATCAAGCCTTCTGTGTTTTATATACATATATATATATATATATATATATACAGTAACACAGTTCCATGTGTTTTCCAGAAAAATATCCAATTAAGCAACAAAATGTTGGTTTATATGTGATGCCCTACAAAACCAAATTGCAAGAACCCAGCTACTTTGTCTACAG
>JASGAT010369406.1:0-13310 GCA_030220025.1 Chelon auratus | reverse complement strand
ATGGCTGCTGCCATCAATGAGTGTCTTTGCTGTATGGTGGGGGTGCCTGGTCTGGTCTAGATGGGTGTACATGTCTAAGTAACATCCACAGGAATGAATGCCAGGTCCAAAAGTTTCCCAGCTCAACGTTGCACTGTCACAAGATGGTCAGTGTTATTTACTTACGTCTCCCGTCATAATGTAATGGCTGATCGGTGTATAACTACATCTGTTAAAACTGGGTTTAAATACTCAAAGCGCAGGCTTAAAATGATGGCACTGTATAGTAAACGCCAAGTTGGACAACATTTACCTGCAACTGACAATATTGCTCTGAAATGACAGGAAGCTGTCGGACGTGATGTGGGATGCCAAACACTAGAGGAGGTCAGCTTTGCATGTTTTCTGTATTGATATGCAGGTCTAAAATAAAGAATACCCCAGACTTCCAATGTTGTTTCCAATGTTTGTTCATTGCATTTTTGAATTAGCTTCCTTATTTCACGGAAAAGCAAATGATTGAGTTTTTTTTTCTACTGAATCTTATGTTTTGATTTTCCAGTACCATGAGAGCATGACAGGGAGGGATGAGGAAACGTAGCGTTGACGAGCTGCGGCCGCACCAAGCTTAAGGTAACCACCACACAAACGGAAAGTACGATAACCTATAAATGGGTTGTATAGATATAAAATCTTTTTTGGAGCCAAGTCTTAATCACTTATAAGTGCGGCATCACTCCGTGGTGCATATTTCTCCTGATGTTCAAAAATGACGTGAAGTGGTTGTAGAAAATAGGAAGCGAGTTCAGACGCAATAAACGGCTGCAATGTGTCTTAAGTTGAACCACAAGGTATGAAACACTGTTTGATTAGGAAGATTATGTCGGGGAACTGTGATCCAGAACCAGCTAAGACCGAACGCTGCCATCAATCGGGGACGCCCATGTGGAAAATGTTACTGAAACTCAATCTGTTAACTTGACATGAGGGGGAACAAAAGCAATATTATAAAAGTATTAAGGACTGAGAGAGTAATCGTCGGCGGGAGGGAGGGAGGGAGGAGGAGTACAGCAGCAGAGCAGTGGAAGGTTTCGATGGAGGAGGAGGAAATGTTTGTGCGAGGGTCAGTCCTGTTTGTGCGTCTCTGCTGTCAAAGCTTCTCTCTCTTGCAGCAGCAGACGAGGTTAAGACTTAGGAGGCCGGCCCCTCTCACACTGCGTCTCCCTCAGCACTGACAGCTCGCCGAGACACACACATACTCAGGAGTACTCCCAACATGCACCGCTTTAGTTTCCCCAGTCCCTTCCTCCTTCCATTTTGATGCTCCAGCCCTTCCTCTCCATCTCCTCTTTTCCCCTCTCTGTCTCTTGCTCCCCCTTTGCTTCAGTTTCTCTCAGTGTTTTTCTGTCTCTATCTTTCTTCTTCTTTTTTTTCCCCCCACCTCTTTCTCTCTAATTGGTCTCCGCTAGGTTAGCTTAGACAGGCCTATTCATCATAGCACCATCCTCAGAGACAAACCCTCGGGGAGCAAAAAATGGGGAAGGGGGGGTGGACGGAGTCAGACGGGAGGGTGATGGGGTCTGCCGCTTGTCAACCCACTTCTCTCCTCTTTTTTTCCCCCCCTCTTTTCTTCCTCTTCTCCCTCCCCGTGTCTCGCTGCTCGGTGCGAAGATGTCAGTTTTGCGGAGGGAAGAGGGGATGAGGGAAGGAGGGAGGGAGGGAATGTAGACACATTAGTTAGGCTATTAGTTCAACAAGCTGCTTCCGTGCCTGTCAATGGTCCGACACCCACGCACGCACACACTTATCCACACACGCCGTTCTCACTTCTGACATTTGTTACATGTAGTATCCGTGTGAGGGAGTGATTGTGAGTGACGGGCCGAGAGGGGGAGGAAAGAAAAAAAAGAAACTTTACATGGAACCACGTGTCTCGTCATCTCTGGCGTCCGGAGGACTTTAATGAGTGAAACACATAATGCTCGTTTTTTTTTACCACTGTGCCTGTGTAATGCATCTCTGTGACTTCTGTGTGTGAACAAGGACGCTGCTGTAAAGGGCAATGGGAAGCATGTAGGGGTTCATTGTGCGAGGTCCAAATGTCTTCTGTGATAAGGTCAAACCCAGACTTTTTTTTTTTTTCTCCCACTGTACATTCGTCAGAGTTTCTCTTCATTTGATGTGCCAATGCTCAGATGAGTAGAGGACTAGCTTGAACTTACTGGAAGGTTTATTTTTAGCTACACAGCAATGAAACTAAATGATTAAAAGTGACTGTAAAGACTGCTGACATACTGTTCGGTGGAAACTTTCAAGGTTTCTTTACTCCAGCAATCCCAAGATTTTGGCTTGAGGCTTCTTTAAATAAGGTGGTGTCATCTTGCATCATCCCAGATTACAAATGCAATTGGATTTTATTGAAAAATCATCAGGTACAACACAATGTAAAGGAGAAAAATATGATTGAATTTCACTTCAAAAAAAGGAAAATGTTTTCAGCCTGAACTTCTGATACAACTTGAACCATTGTTAAAGGGGAACTACCGTGTTTTACTCACCCATATAACTTTGGTGTCATTTGGAGTCATTCGGATGATATTTAGATCCAGCGGAGCACCGCGTATATCCATATAGTGGGAGTGACTGGGGCACCGAAACACAACTTCTAAATAACGCATCTGCCGCGAAACTCGTTCATTGCACCAATATTTTGTTATGATATGCTTTGCTACTGCTATTTTTTTGCAACATGGCTGAATATTTTTCCAATTCTGAGGTTGTGGACGACGACTTTGTTTATGATGGACGTCCTTACCGTTTTGAGCCAGAGTACACGGATAAGGAGCTCATTGAAAGGAGGATGAGGAGGCAGAGAGAGGAACAGCTGGTCGAAGAACAACAAACTACTGCATGTCCGCGAATAGATGACAGGTAACTAGGGAGTTGACGGGGAATAGCACTAGTGTATCATAAAAAAATATTGGTGAAATGAATGAGTTTTGTGGCAGATAATGCGTTATTTAGAGGCTGCGCTTCGGTGCCCCAGTCACTCTCACTATATGGATATACGCGGATCTAAATATCTTCCAAATGACTCCAAAGTTATATGGTTGAGTAAACAATCGTATTTTATGCCAGAAATAAGATCCAGACAGTAACGTGCCAAAATTGCTCAGGTAATGAAATGTGAACATTTTCTAAATATATCTGTAAAACATGTTTGACACCCATGCCATAAACTATCCGAATACTATAATCTGATTAGCCTCTGGGAGCTAACCAACAGATATCCCAGACTTCCTGTTCCAGTCCAACAAACAACTTCATTGCCAGATTCAGACCACAAAATAAGCGAGCTTGGTGACTGCCTCATGTATCTATGAAAACTGAATCCCAAGCTGAATCAAACCGCAGGAATCCTTTAAATAAATGGAAACAAACCAATAATTCAAAGCATTTAGAGGCCTGATGTGATGCGCGTCTTCAGAGATGTTTCTACATTTAAACCGAACGTGTGAGTGTGGCAGATGGGCGAGTACAAGAACCCAAAGAGAGCAAAGATGGCAACGGAGATGAGGATGCAAACACAGCAGAAGCCATGAATATTCAGAACTTGTATTATCTCGCCCCCTGCTCCTTCCTCTTCCTCTGTATGTTTTGTCAGATTCCCTCGGCCTTCTCCTCCTCCTTCATTCAAATCCCCTGCTCTCTCACTCCTAATACCTCCTCAGCATCTCCACCCTTCCACCTCCCCCTTTCTCTCCCGCATGAGCCCCCTCTTCACTAATCATCGGAGGCCCAATTATACTCAGTTGGCCCCCACGCCTCCTCCCTACAGGGGCTCTGGAGGGCCAAAATATACCGATGCTGACTGACGTTAATTTGCATGACTTCTTGGCCTCCATAAGTACCACTGTTGTCTGTCTTCTGCCGTTGTATAGGAAACCAGAGGAGAGGAGGAGGAGGAGCGGGAGAACATGTCAGTAGTTAGTCGTGTTATGTAACGTGAAGCAGTAGGAGGTGAGTAAAGAGGGCAGAGTGTGTCGCGCTGCTTTCTAACTAACTAAGCGTTGTCAGACCTTTATTGTTCAGACAGACATTGATCCTACAGATTCAGCATCTGTCTGATATAAACTGCTGACAGTCAATAGGAATAGCTTAGATTTTCAAACTATGCAAAAACTTCCCGTCCACTAGTTTCCTGCTACTTTGAAGACAAATTATAATTTATTTTATGATACCTTCTCTAGCTCTTCTGCCAAGAAAATTAATTGTTGGACTTTAGGGGCAAACAAATCCTTCGGGATACCGTTTCATGAAATGAAATTAGATAAAATATACTGTTATCTGAATGCTGCCTGCCCTTTTCTTCTTTTCTTTTGTTGAATGATGTGCATTGCTAATAACGGTAAGGGCCTTTTTTTTTTTACCAGATCTAAATACATATATATAGTTTTCATACCTTAAAAGTTTTGAGCCAGTGTCTTAAAGGTAAAACCTGCAGGTTTCAGCAGATGTCCCAACGCCCCGCTTAAGAGTCCCTAGTACGAGTCAAGCTCCAAGAAACCTGAATCCTTAACTTCCAAGTGACAACATTTTTCAAACTCCGTGCCCTTAAAGGGGAATTGCCGTTTTTTACAACCTGGACCTTATTTCTAGCATAAAATACGATCGTTTGCTCACCCATACAACTTTGGTGTTATTTGGAGTCATTCGGGCGATATTTTAGATCTGCGTATATCCATATAGTGGGAGTGACTGGGGCACCGAAACGCAGCCTCTAAATAACGCCTTATCTGCCACGAAACATTTCACCAATATTTTGTTATGATACTTGGCTGTTATCTATTCACGGGCGTGCAGCGGTTTGTTCTTTGGCCAGCTGTTCCTCTGCATTCTCCATTCAATGAGCTCCTCATCCGTATACTCTGGCTCAAAACGATAAGGACATCTAAGGACATCATAAACAAAGTCGTCGTCCACAACCTCAGAATTGGAAAAAAATTTAGCCATGTCGCAAAAAACTAGCAGTAGCAAATTACAGGTAAACAAGCCGACCGTCACGGGTGCGTGCGGCGCTCAGAGACATCATCCAGGTCAGAGCTTAGTAGGTGAATCTACAGACCCTGGATAATGATAACCTGTAACTTCGGACTCAATGGGCAATAGCACTAGTGTATCATAACAAAATATTGGTGAAATTAACGACTTTCGCGGGAGATGATGCGTTATTTAGAGGCCACATTTCGGTGCCCCATTCACTCCCACTATATGGATATATGCGGATCTAAATATCGTCTGAACGACTCCAAATTACACAAAAGTTATATGGATGAGTAAACTATCGTATTTTATGCCAGTAATAAGGTCCAGATTGTGTAAAAAAAATAAATAAATAAAGTAGGTAATTCCCCTTTAAGTTTTAAACTTGGCAAAACTAAAGGACGTCTTTTTTAGCTCAAAATCTATGTACTCCCCATAACTAATACAGTCAAAATGTCATCAAGTAACTCAACCTGTCCATCGTAATATTATAACACATCTTTTATGTGCCATAACAACATGGTACGTCTAAATCCTTCCTCGGCTTCTCTTAATCGGAGGAGGAATGAGCAGGTACAGCTACTGAGCCATGTCCAGTGTCTTAGATTCAACCACAAGTGCAAAAGTTACTGAAAGGGAACTTTACTGCAAGAGCAGTCAAGAAACCCCACAGTGAGCCTTAAGGAGTTAAATAGATACTGGTCAGCCTCTGGAGCTCAGAGAAGAAGAAAAAAAATTGTTGAGAGAAATGTGCGTGGACGTGCCAAATATGGCTCCTCAGCCCGCACCGACGGTTGTAATCCTTCACCATATGATGTGTCTTTACACAACCTTGCATCACTGCATTTAGTTGGCAATTAAACAAAACACACACACACACACCAGCGCTGTTTCCTGGTCTGGTGTCCTGGGCATGCACCCAATCTGTGGACAGCCTGGCCTATGTCTCAAGCTGGGAATGTGCTGTTTTCTGTGTGTGTGGCGTGTTGTCGCCATGTCGTGGCTTGTGTCCTATTATCACCCCTCTCCCCCTCTCCACACACACAAACACACACACATACACAGAGCTCTGCCCCCTCCTGGACTCGGCCAGCAGCCAAGACTGCAGCACAGGGACACTTCATTCACTCAGATTGGTGGGGTGAGAAGAGGGAGGGAGGGAGGGAGTGAGACGAGATGTGTGTCCCCAGGATGAAAGCAGCGCTGTGGGGGTCACAAACAACCACAACCTCCGACTGTCCAGACCGAGGCTGGATGTACAGGAATGTGGCGCTCACAACTGTGTGTGTGTGTAAGTACTCACACAGAACTACTAACTTCCAAAAAATTATTTTTTATTCTGAACCAATAAAATTATGGCAAATATTTACAAATAATTACTTTTTAGTTTCACATTACAGGTACATAAATGGAATAATTCACCAACAACAGTCACTCAGGTGGACGGGTGGACAGGTACACAGACTGAGTATGAAGAGATGCGTCAAGCAAACTGCAATTTAATATTTCACAGTGAACTGAAAGCCGGGGAAAATAAAATAACAATAATATTAACAATAGGAATATAAAAAAATAAGCGTAATATCAAATTCACCATTTATTTCCAGTTTTCTGAACGTAAACGATCACAATCCAGAACAAAAAAAGAAAAGAGTAAAAGATAAAGGAAGAAAAATCAAGTGGTATGATATCTTTGGCAAATTCGCACTGCAGTAAAATACATTCAAATATTAAGACAACACACGACACACGAAGAGAAAAAACACCAAGTTTTGTTTGCAACTACTAGAAAATTGAATAAAAAACATACACGTTTCCTTAAAGAAGCATTTCTTTTTTCTCTTTTTATTTTTTTCAAATCCTCCCCTCCAGATTATTTGAAGGCATTTGTTTATTTTGTGTTCTGTAATCTGTCCATCTGATAGTTTTATATTATGTTTGTTTTTTGTTTTATTTTTTTTTTGTACAAGAATCAATCATTTAAAACAGGCATCGCAGGCTTTGGTGAGGGTCACAGATATGTTTTCTGCGGTTGATTCTGAAGAGCAGAACAAGCGGGATTGTTAAAACCGAATTCATCCTTTGCACTCTGATGTATGTTTTTTCCGTCTTTTTTTTTTTCTTTTTTTTTATTTTATTTTTTAATTATTATTTTTTAGCAAAACATCACAGATATAAATATCTCTTTAACACCCCAGATAGGAAGCCATGGACACACGAAAAACTCCAGATTGTTACACAAAAGGCCACAGTAAGGTGAAAAATCATGTATCTATTCTTATTATTTTTTTTTTTTAATTATTATTCCTAGTCTCTTTTGATTAAAACATCTGCTTAGAAAGCACGGTCGATTTTTGTAGGCTGAGTCGTCGCGTGTATTACTCCTCTTCCACAGTTGAATAATATTAAGATGTACAGAACATTGTAACACTTCAGTATGAGATCTGTCCAGAGCCTAGTTACATCTGCAAGCATGAAACAGATTGTGCCACTAATTGCTGTCAAGATGTGATGCTGAATTCCCCTCAGGTTTTAGGAAAGGCAGTAGCCATCTTCATGGATTCGTATTGAGATACAGTCAGGCAGTGTGAGAAATCATAATAAAGGAGGAAAGGGAGGAAAAAAAAACACCTAATTTGCATTTATTTCAGGTTCCTATTTGACTCGGAGCTGGGATCAAAATACACGCTGCAATTTACTTTCATGGGCGGTAAACTGAAGAAGTGCAGGGAAGGAAATGTTTTAGCTTGATCTGAAACTCGACCGTTCCCTGCTTTTGAAATGCTCTGCGGGCCGCGAGGAGAGGAAACGGCAAATAATAAGACGCGTTCTCGCCGAGTGTTCTCGACCGAGTAAAGATACCGGCAGCAATATTGCCATTGAAATGACCTCGCTTTGGCGCGGAAACACCTGGCTTCATTCCTATGCAGAATCTCTGACAGGACAGTGAGCATCACGTCTGAATAGTCGGAGAGAGAGAAAAGTAAGAAAGGGGAGGAAAAAAGGATTAATAGGGCTGTCTGGAGGAAGAGGGAGGACTTTTTGAGGAAGGTCACAGGCCTGAAATCAACAGAATAGTTTTAATATTCCTAATCCTGGTGGTGTGGCGGTGCTTGCACGGGGGGGAGGGGGGACNGGGCTGAGGGAGGGGGAGAAAAAGAAGATGGGACGAGCTTCTGATGGCACAGCAGGTTTGGCCTCCCCTGGGGAACACGGGGGCACGAGAGGAGGGGCGATCGCCACTTCGCAAAGGACAAAGGAAGGGAGCGTGAGGGTGTTTCTGTACTTTGTATTTATGTGTGTGTGTGTGGCCTCTACCCGCCATGCTTTTTACAGTACCACACACAATGACAAGTCCCCCCCACCTCATCACCGCAGTCAATGTCACAGCTGCCAATCGAAAAAGGACTGGCGGCCAAGCGAGGATCCGGTCTCTCCCCCATGTCAACCAGCTAGGTCAAAGCAATGGCAAGGCAAGCTGCGAGCACTTCAGGATGCATAGTTAACAATTAATCCTGTTAACGTATCGCTTGGTTCGTGGCTACTCCGGGTAACGGGCTCGGAGTTCGGCCTGCTTAACGTCGCCGCTCCACGCGAGTGGACGCAGGAGGCACGGCTGGATTTAGCTCCTCAAGGAGAACGACTTCCAATCAATACCCTGTCGTGTTTACATTAGTGTGTTTGGTCGAGGAAAAAAAACATGTGTGATTCTTTTATAAGACGCTCTGGTTAATTTAAAAAATGACGGAAAACGGTTTTAATGAACAGACTTGCCTTGTCTGTCTGTCACTCACTGGACTTTTTTATATATATATATATATGTATATATATTGTGCCTTCTGTCATTCCTGGTGGAGCCACTCGGCCCCGTTTAGCTCTGCATGCGTCACGGCCCTGAACTTGGATGTTTCAGTCACAGATCCACTCACAACTGTTAGAAGGGAAGAGGACATGCACACAGTGGATGGCAGGACCTCTGGTTAGCAACAGAACAATTACAATATGTAATTTGTCCTCATGTGGGGTCATGTTTACTGTGGTTTAAGGTATCTCCTGGGTCTTAAGTTGTGTGTGGCATTTCCGAAAGGGTGTCGAAATTCATATTTCAACGGACAAATTGGTAGAGCTTTCTTTTTAGTTATTTATTTTTTTTGTAAACGTTAGAGGAAAATGGCTCTCCTTTTATAAGGACGTCGCATTTCCTACGTTACATTTCCTGTTCGGTAACTTGCTAAATTGCTAGCGTTAGCAGTTGCCTAGCAGCCATGGCCGTCTCATTTTGATGACCCCCTGTAAAGGATCCTCACAGATGAGGAAATGTACTTAAGTTTTATTCATGTTAGGTTTAGTCACTTATATTCACATCATGTTGTTTTAATTTTGATGACAGAGTCACAAGTAAGATTGGCTCATGTAATGTTAATCACTAACTTACCATTAGATGGGTTGATTACCCATGAAGTTACCAAAACTGGATGGTTTTAATTGGTTTAAATAGCCCAGTACTGTTGTATGCGATCATAACAATGATAACAATGAGTATTAAATATAATTCAATGTTTTTCTAGGTTTGTTGGATTGCTGGGAAAACATAACTAAATCAGCAAAATATATAACATTCATGTAATTGTTTGGGGGCATTTTAAAACCTCTTTTTTTTTTTAACCTAAAATGGCTTTAGACCTTCCAAAAAAACCCCTAAAGATATGTGTTGTGTCTGTGCTAATACACAAACACCGCATGCATGCTGTATCACTATATATTGTATAATAATACTAAAGATCAAATCTCATTTATGCATATTTCAGCTTCCAGATTCGGTTTTGAGCATTCTCCTGTGGACAGTCACATCTGAGGAGTGAGTCCTTTTGTTTTTAACTGAAGCTGAACGTTCTCGGGATATATTCTGCTTTCTGTTACTGTAGACAGACACATTTTTCAGTTTTTCAGTATTTTGTTTCTTTAGATCTGTGACTGAAAGATCCAAGTTTGAGTTTTTTTTAGGACTGTGATGGTGCTAAAGTCTGCTGTTTATGCGCTGTGGCAATTATTGTCTGATATTGACCCTAAATTACTGATTTGTGAAAGGCTGTGTTTTGCCGGGGCAAGATAAGCGAGAGTTTTGCTACAGGAGTTGCAGGGAGGGGATGCTGAATCTTGTTTTAGTGACTCATGGTCATAGTCGGGGGGCGGGTGGGAGGGGGGACACGTTGAGATACAAAACTAAAGGCACTGTCCTTGTTTTCAGCTGGTGTGGTTCAGGTTCAATAATGCCTCAGAAGGATCAAGAGAAAAAGACAGAAATAAGGAAAGGCTCCTGCTGCGGCGCCCACAGGCAGCACAGCAGGCGAGCCGTCATAAGAGTCTTCTTTAGAGTTGTGTACGCACAACTTTTAAGGTCTACAAATGTAAAAGGATCCACTATTTTTACTATTTCAAAAAATCCAGAAACAACAAAGATTGAGAAACTACCAGCTTTGACCAGTGTTCATAGTTATACTGTGTTTATATAGCTATACTTTATGTCTCACACTGCAGATTTGGGACGTCCAATCTGTAAGCTAGTAGAAACTACACAGTAGCAGTGAAGCGCTACAGTCAGCCACACACATACCCAAAACAAAAGGAAACAAAAAGATATGTGAGCACTCGCAATCGACAATGGCTAAAACAACACCACGCACCTTTTTAAGTCTTTTTTTTTTATCTTTTACCATAAAGAAAAGCTTCATCGCTAAAAATCTAAATTCAAATGTGAATAATTGAAATTGCTATCGACATTGTGACTTCTCCTCTCATTCACTGATTACTGTACAAGTCTCGTACGGACATAATTGAAAAAACAGGAAGCTACGCACAGGTTTTAGGAAGATATTGCCCACTCACAAGATCAACATAGTGGGGCCCTCAGGCAGTCGGGAGGGATGACACACTGATTTCAGATCAGCGCTGAGGGGCAAACCTGTCCTGCCTGCACACGATGGGTAAGGCCTCGACCCTGGTGTCATGCATTGTCACAGCGCAGAACTCATGTAGGAGACGAACAAAAGAAAATTTCACAGATTGTTTTTTTTTTTCCATTATTATTATTATTTTTTTTTTCAAAAAGGGAATGCTTTTATAGAAACAATTCAAAACAGCACAAGGACATTTACTCAAAAACTGGGAGCATAAGAGAAGAAGAAGAAGACGTAGGTCGTGAAAGGAAGTCTACAAAGTAAAATGGCGCCTTTAAAATGATGATTGAGTCTCTTTGTGCTTTTGTAGTTAGTCAGCCGATCCACTAGGGGGGGCCATCTTTGGGGAGTTTAAAGAGAGAAATAGAAAGAGTACAAGACAGAGAGAGAGAGAGAGGGTGCCCCTGCTTCCTGTTTTTTTTCTTCTGAATACACAGGAAGCGGATAAAAATGGCATCTTACTCAGTGGCACCTGTGTCAACTGATACCAGGCAACAAACTATGAACAGGAAAAATCGCAGTCTGATAACATTATAAACAAAGAAGTCTTCTTATATTGAAACTTTTTTTCAGATTTCATATTTCACTGCATCATCATCATCATCACTACTCTAGCACAACAGCGTGACACTATTATCAGTCATTACAGGCATTCACTCTCAGCACGGAGTGCAGCGCAGAAAAGCTTCTTAATATATTACTTTGTCTCCATCATTATAAATAGCTCTTGATCAGGACTAAGACTTGGCTGGGGAGGTAGGATAGCACCTTCCTGTACAGTAGCAACACCTGGCCGGGATAGATTTTGGTTTGACGTGAACATGTTTAATGTTCTTTTACTGCAGAGGGCTCATATTTCAGGCTGTGCTTTAACCGAAAGGCTAGTCTGCTGGACGGTGGCGTTCAGACCACTTCAAATGCAAATGTGGATGTGAGACATGGATGTATTACGGCAGCTGGATGCAGAAATGACTTACTGTTTCTGCTATGAATTGAAATTGAAATTTGTTTTGCTTTCATCAAAAATCTAAAGTCTGTGGGTTGAGTGGGAACTTATAGGCAGGGGCAGTGGGGGGAAAAACACCAGTGTGCACTTGCAGCGTGTCCACGTAGCATGGAAGCAAACACAAAGAAGCAAAAGCTTTTCAGCTCCTAAACCAGAAGAGAATCTTTGCCAGACGCCTCCTTTGACGTGTGATGTGAGTGTAGAGTTTTTGTTTTTGCCGCGTGGCACTAAAATTGGCTATTCGTTCGCTATACCCCACCCCTGAGTAGCATTTATCTGACCACAATTATGCATTACAGGCCAGTCAAGCTTTAAATTTCTTAACTGCAAAAGCAAAAAACGAAGAAAATAGGACAAATATGTGACGATGTTGGCAAAATGACGTGGATCTTTTTGAAGGTTATGTTTCTTTAAAGAAAAGACCAGACATGTACCATATATATGATGAAATTTACCATATATATGGTATAAATATATGGGATCGGGTATAGCAAACTTTTGTGACTCGGAATAGTCACATTAAAACTCTTATTACACATCCCAGAGGAAATTGGTCATTTAACATTGTGAGGATTGGAAACATTGGATTGTCTTTAAGTCACTGTAGTATGGCATAGAAAAACTGATTGATTAATGTGAGGGTGGGGGGTGGAGGGGGGTCATAAAAAGTACTGTTTGCAAAAATGATTTTCCTCTGATCTGCTCATTTGATCAAAAACAGAAAAGTTTTCTCAGTTTGAAAACACTTTTTACTCGCATTAAACCTCCAGTCGATGCTGCATGTTTCATTAGTTAAAATCTAGACATGGATACTGAGCACTGACATAGTACGGGAGGGTCCGAATTTCCAAAACCCACTAAATTAGTCCTAGATCTGTCAGTTGTTGACATAGCCAAGTCCTCGCAGTGACCGATACAGTGTTGTTCTGCAGCCCAGGAGTGTGTTAGATGGTTTAAGTGTCAATCAAAGCAAATTCAAACTTCACTGACGTCAGAGATTTGATATTCGGATCCTCATTGCAGTCCGTTCGCGGGCGAATTTGTACTGAGCGGTGCTGGTGCTATCCCTCCCTCCCTTCCTCCCTCGTCTCTTGCCCCTCACCCTCCTCTTCTCTCTGCAGGGAGGGTCAGTGGCGGTCGTAGGCGGAGGCCGTGGCGGTGGCGGCGGGGCCCGCCCCCCGTGATGTTGCGCTGTAATAGTAGGGTGATCCTGGGAGGAAACACAGACAACATGCTTAATTAAGACTCGGCAAAGATTAAAAAAAAAAATAATAATAATAACTTGTTAACAGATAAGTCGGATTTATTACAGCTGAGTTTTTTTT
>JASGAT010369393.1:0-10393 GCA_030220025.1 Chelon auratus | reverse complement strand
AAAAAAAAAAACGCAGGAGAAGTTGAGTTTCTGCTCATACACCATGTTGTAAGACAGTAAATCTGGAACATGTGTTTGGTTCACATACTCTGCAGAGATCAAAACATGCTGCAGGTGGCAGAGACACCCAGGCTTTGGATTACAAGCCAGCAACTGAATGAACACATGACAGAAAAAAAGAAAATTAAAAACCCCTGCATCACAAAACCCTCGCACACAGATCAAGCCATATTAAATACCATTTTAGTCTCTTACAGACTTGTGTACTTTGGCCAGGCTTCAACACATCCATGTGTTCATGGAAATTGATTCTGAATAGAAGTGCCAATATTAATGCATATCTGCAGTTCAATTTTAAAGGCAGGGATAATGTTACCAATCAGATTTCACTGTTATAAACCGACTTTCTTTTTTTTTTCTACTGAGGAAACTGCAAGTTCAAAAGAGGCCATTTTGAGTCTATAAAAACCAAAGACAGAAAAGTGAGAAAAGACGATACATAAGCTTGATATTCCTTAGAGGGGGAGATCTTAGAAAGCTTTTTAGATTCTGCTCTCCTCTGTGTCCTCAGAAAGCTGCTCCCCTCAGGTGATCAAGTAGCACAAATGCAGTGACTCATGTGTGCTTTCTACAGATTTAAAAGCTTTAGTTATATTCTGTAGTTACTCAAGTCTATCATATTAATGTCTCCTTTGCAACCTGTCTGGTTAGACTTCAGAAAATAACATTTCAGATAGAAATAGCTTTTAAATTAATTTGAATGTTTCAGATTTTTTTTTTTTTTTTGGATTTGACCAATATTCACTGATTTGATATCATGAGTATGTCTAGTTTAGGACAATGGTCAGTATGCATGGCAACCTCTTAATAACTGGAGGAAAAAGTGTGCATCAGAATATTCCACATGCCTCCAGGAATATTGATCGCATATTGACACTTGCAGTGAACTAGGGAGGGCCCATGACTGTGAGGTTCATTCAGTTGGTCTTGTATGCCTACGGAAATAATAATTCAGACCAAAACATTACCGTCTTTCTCCTGGGCGATGAGGTTGTGCTTGGCTTTGATGCTGGCCTCAAAGGTGTTGAGGTTCTCGCGTTCATACTCCTTCACGTCGGCCGCTACTCGCTCCAAGATGTCGTCAGGCGAGGGTGAGCGGCTGCGCGTGCTGCTCTGGGGGCTGCTGGGCTCCGAGATCATGTTGGAGTCCTCGTTCCCGATCTTGTATTTCTGTACAAAGGAAGGAATTGTTTCAACAATTAATGTGAAGGCACACCGTTTGATTTTTCATTTTAGCCACAATTACTGGATCAGCGTGGGTTCAAACAGACCTGGACGATGGCTAGGCGCTGCTGGCGGCGCTGTTCAATGAGAGCTTCTTCGTCTACCTCCTCACCGTCAAAGTCCTCCAACCTGCAAACGTAATACAGGATTTATATTATAATAGGTCACAATTTCCTGGAAATGGGTCAGCATTAAAGAATCTGAAGTGGAACATCAGCTACTGATGGTAGACTTAATTCTCATTTTATATCTAAAACTATTTTCTTTTAATTCATTATCTTCAAGCAGCTGCTATAACAAAGCCTAGCCCAATGGCTGATTCATTGCACATCCACAATAATGGCTCATCTTTTCTTTAAACGTTATCCTTAAATCAAAATTACAAATTAGCCTAGACCACATCTTCGTATCGTTTCAAATATTTTAACAGAACCATTTTACAGTATGAGTTGACATTTTACACGCAGACACCAAATACTTCATTTCACTCACACTTCTTCCTCTGAGGATTCCTGGTCGACCTTCATGCCCTCTGAAAGGCTGCCCTTAAACTTGTCTTCATCTCTGCTGCGCCTTCTCCTTCTCTCCCGATTGCGGGACATTGAGCGTCTATACTGTCGAGGTCTACCGTACCTGTCTCTTTCCCCAGACCTGATGGTACAGATCACAATAAAGAGATCATTCATTAACTGAAAATAGAAGCAAAACTGAACGAAAAGGTCGTGGCACACCGTGAGATACCAAACGCGGAATATTTCCCCTTTGATTATGTGAACTGCTTTGGTGCAACACAGACGAATATCTCTCTGGAAAGTGAGCTCCCATCACCTGTGTCTCAGTGGAGACCTGCTCCGTCGCCGAGGGGAGGAACGGGAGCGTCGTCGTGGAGATGGAGACCTCCGCCTTAAAGGTGAGCGACTGATTCGTCGCCAAGAGGATGCTCTGGGACTGTTCTCTCGTGATCTGTCTCTGCCCGGTCCTAAATCTGGCCGTGGGCGCTTCCTGTAGGAGCAAGAGAGTAGAGTGACTTTGAGATACAGGATTCAGTGAACAACAAAAGAAAGTGAAACAAACACACCGTAAAGAAAGTGAACAGACATGCTGAGGTCCTCTGCACAAGAACATAAACGGCAGATAACTCATGAAGAACTAAAAGCAAAACTCTATCACTGATCACAAAACCTCCAAGACAAAGGTTGCATAAAGGGACGTTCAGATATCTGTTTTCATATTTTCTTTCAGCCTTATCAACTTATGCAACTTATTCTTGCATCATTGAGGAAAGTTAGAAACTATTCACTAACCTCATTGGTGAGTCCTGCCTGTCAGCTTCCCTCCTCCTGACGTCTGGTGAGCGGCTGCGGGGTCTCCTGGGTGGAGACCTTGTTCTGGATGGAGAGTGGCTCTGTTTTGATGTCCTGTCGGCGGCGCCAGCCGAGGGGTGGCGTGCATCTCTGTGCCGAGGAGAAGCACTGCGTTTCCTTGCTGGGCTGACGGGACCTCGTCTATGAGGGGAGCGATTCTCTTTTCCCGATGAAGCATCTTTGGATGGGGACTTGGCTGGCCGTTTGTCCCTGTCAGCTTCTGAGCGACTTGGCCGTTCTCGTCCAGTTGATCTGGACCGTCTGCTCGCTCTTTCCTGGTTTGGTCTGTCGTCCCGTTGCGGAGAGGAACGTTTATCAGCGCGGCTGACTTTCTGCTCTGCTCTAAAGCTGGACGGAGAGTTGGACTTCCTTCTCTCCTTGGACCTATCAGTGCTATCTGAATGCTTCCTGTCTTTCGACCTGCTCCTGCCTCGGCCTCTGTCTTTAACACCAGTGTCCTTGCTGCTTTTGGTCACCTTGTCCTGCTTAGACTCCTTGCCAGGCCTGTCTGCAGACTTACTCCGACTACGACGCTTGGAGGCTGATTTACTAGCCTCTGTTGAGTCCCGTCTAGATTTCCCACTTTTCCCCGCTCTGGGAGAGATGGGTTTACCTGAGCTGCCCCTCTGACGCTGTTCTCCATTCCTGAACCTCGCATCTCCATCCTCTTCTGACCCAGAGTTATAACCCTGAAGGATCAAACCCATGCCAGACTGAACTTTGCCCTCCATCAACTGGCTGTCCAGCTCAGCTTTGATCATGGCCCTCTGTTTCTCCAAATCCTCCAGCAAGGCCCTGTCATCCAGACTTGGATTTCCAGAGGAGGGAGAGGATTCCAGTTTTCTATGGGCGGAGGAGCCAAAGAGGGCGGCAGCAGCAGAGGGAGAGGAGCCCTCTTTGCGTTTGTGTTTCCTATGTTTGTGACGATGCTTGCGTTTGCGGTCCTTGTCCTCATCAGAGGCATGTTTGTGCTTTTTGTGCTTACTGCGATGCTTGTGTTTTTTCCTCTTGTGTTTACCGCTGCTGCTGTGATGCTTGGACCCCTCCTCTGTCTTCTCACCGTTGGTTTCAGCCTCCTCCTAGGATATGAGCACATTAACATAGCAATTAATTCAGGTTATAATTAATAACTGAACGATTAGATGTGTTGTGAACGTAGCTTTAGCCTTTTTCCCTCAACTTAGAGTATGGTTATATCTTGAATTTTGTAGTTTTAGTTGAGCCCCGTCTGTCCTCATGGTTTGGTTTTAGGTTCACTAACCCAATCCACATAAAATTAAACAAACTTTCTTCAGGAGAAATTATATTGGGAAGGCGAGCAAGTACCATTAGATGTGTTTTTAAGAATCTTGTGAATTTAGCTGGGCAGAAAGCTGCCACATATTTCATTTTTTTGCAGACATGGAAAACCGCAGCTTAACAACAACACAATTCATACTAATGCGGTTAATTTAACTTTTAGTCAGATTTAGGGTAAAACTTTTAGATCTGAATAATGACATCATACCACTGAGGATATTTAGGTCTTGCTCCTGTCCACCCCTACCTCTTCCTCCTCTTCCTCCTCAGACACGTCTCCGCTGTCCTCATTCCCACTTCTTTCTTGGCTCTCCAGATCCTGCTTCCTGTTTCATAAAGAACAATATTAAAAGTTGCACAGGCAACAGCACGAATTCATATGAAAAAGAACTGCACGAGAATTTTGTAGAAATTACACGTATGAAATAGACTATGATTGTGTTTCCACTATAGTCATTCAGTGAAGCTGCAACGACAATCTCTGGCCTTATAGTTACCATAAATAAAACTGATTACGATGAGCTCTGCACAATGAGGCACCTTGCACTGCAGCGCAGGAAACACTGAACAGCCGTTTCCTTACAGTTTCACTCTGGTTCTACTTTCAAGCAACTTAATCGAAACCAGCACTTTTAAGACAAGAGCTCTAGCTCTAAAAAACTTTGACTGATAGTTCCCTATATTCATTTATACAGTATATCACAAATAAAAACTAATAATAAACGAATCAATGCAGTAAGTGATGATGGCAATACAACTGAAAGCTGTCAACCTGGGCACCAGCATCTACAGCTATTGTTAAAAAATAGAGTGCTTTTAGCAGTGCTACATAACACACACAGCACAGAAGCTACTGTATATCGTATTAATATGCTCGTATTGTTTAAATAAACTTTACAACACTCTACTACTACACTCGTGGCGGCGTACTCGGTTTGAACTTGAAGCCATCATCACCCAGTGGGCAGCATTTCAGATCACCGTGAGCACAATAGTTAACATTAGATAAACCGCGGTTACGTAATGCGCTCAATTTAGCAAGCAGCCATGGAAACGCTAAGCAGGTGACTAATACACACAGAACATTAATGTCTCCTCAAATAAACTTCCATTCGTCTTGAGCTCTTCCCCTGAGCAAGACCGCCGAGACAATTTTCACCCATTAGCTTGGATGTGCTAACCGTCTTTAGCAAACTTAATGCTAGCAGGCTACATCCTCAGGTAGCTTCGAGCTATGCTAACATGCGTTACATTACCACTGCATGCTGCTAAATACAAGCGTTTGACTACATGCAGCCTGGCATACACACTTAATAAAACCAAACACACATGTGTACAGTTGAAGTACGCGTGTATGCGATGTGCGTTTTGCGAAACTTAATGCTAGGTGAGCTAACGAACATTAGCCAGTCAGCTAAAAAAAAAAAACGTTAGCCAGTCGTTGGCATGCAATTTAGCTAGCCCCGGCAACAACGTGAACCTGCTGCTTTGGTAGCCCCCGCGGTTCTAGCGGCTCCAGCTTTTATTTCGCATTTGGGAAGCGACTCGCATCTTACTGCCAAGGACATCTTATCTTTAATTAAATGACTTACACGTGTTCGTTGCCATTATTCATTCTCCTGGACGCGATGTCCATCTCAACGTCGGCCATTTTCCTCAGCTGAGGGGGCCCTTTCTTCTTCGGTAGTTTTCACCGCCGGGGTGCAGTGATATGAAAAACACTGGCATGCCCCCTGATGGGTCGGCGGCGCGCTACAGGCAGGACATGTGTACTGAAGTTGGCCTTTGGTCCACCAGGGAGCATGCTGGAGTTACTTATAGCTTTTATGTCCTCTTACTGGTTTACTGACAACGCTACTGCATTCACAAAAGAGGTTTTAATAATAAGTAAGTTCAGTGATTGACATCAACATGTCCTCAAACGGGAGACGTCAATGTGTAAAATGATGGCGGACTCAATGAGTGGAGACATTTAAACGAAAGTGTATATTATTTAATGAAACAACCAAGAAGGAGTCTGATGCCTAAGAGCAAGTTTGGCAGTGTGAGAGCTACAAAAATTGTCTAAAAGTTAAAGGATTGGTCCTTATAGTCTTACATAACTTGTTAATGTGTTGGTCAAACCTTCGTTGGTTAGTAGGCTCATATATGCATAGGTATAATATCTCTATAACCCATAAAATACCCAGTTTGTATTTGAGTTTCTCTGCAATGCTGGTCTGTGTCGAACAAGCAATCAACCACTGAACAACCTGCCCCTTGAGTCTTGGGTGAAGCCTTAGGTAGACTGCATGCAATGGCAACAAAAAGAGAGAAAATGAAGGGCAAAGTGCAGGCTCTTGGAAGTGGCTCTGTTTCCTTGCACCACAGATTGGCCACGGAGGTCAATTAGTAAAACATGTGGTTGTTGAAGGCCCCTCATGCACCCCACGGTTCTGCTCCTCAGAGTGCACCATTGGTATGCTCAACAACAACAACAACAATGTTAAATGATTGCTTGGTTAAAATGTCCTTGTTGGTGTTGGACTACAGCTGCACTTATTGCATGACATCTAATGCTTCTCCTGTTTTATCACATGCAATACGTAAAGGTTTTTATTTCTACACAAAATATGGATTTTATTAATTGTATCTTCCTGAAAGATATAACTAAATCCTCGTATGGATAAAGTTCACTGTTTCCCATTAAACAAGCCTGAACCAAATATTTTGTTTTTAGCATTGCATTCATATAACCAAGACTTACATTCATGGCATATAGGTATGATTGCAATTTTCTAATTTTAGTCATCAGACCTGCAAAGATGAACATGCAAGATATGTTAACCCTTCTCAAAAGGAAAAGTACACCGTGTGAATGTGAACTGGGCAATGCAAAACATTACAGAAAGGATCCGAGACATCGTGTAGCAGTGCTAAAAAGCTGCAAAGACGTAAAGCAGCTGCCTCTGACACGGCTCTGTGAAATCACGCAACATTCAAGGATGCAAAAGCATCGGAGGGCTGGTTATTATCCACTCTTGACAGTTTTATACCAAGCAGTAAATTGTGTTATTGTGGGGCACCTGTGGTTGCTTATTCACAGCACAGAGAAAGTAATGGAGCCGTGAAGATATAGCAGGATTGATGCTGGCAGATGGGACAAGAGTGTCTGGCAGATGAGAGTGCTGCAGGTGCTACCATCATCATTCAGGTTCTCACGACATCTCGTTTAGTGTATGCTAGAGTGAAAAAAAGTAAAAAATAAAAGTTTGTCTTCGATATTCCGTCACAGATTACATACTGAACCACGGACAGTCTATATACCGAAAAAAGCAAAATATTTAATGGGACCTGAGTGTTTGCCAAATCCCCCCTGCTATAAATATATATAAATTTTGAGTATACACACAGAGCCTAGAGCTGTAACTCACAGCCTGGGCTTTCTGCTGCTCAGACAATCTCAGATTTAGATGATAAAGTTGCAAGCTGGAGGTCTCACAACAGATTAAGGTCTCGGTTGCAGAAACATTATGTATTCCATTACTTGAGACCCCTCTCCCAGTGCGCCCAGTAAATCATGGCCATATACAATATGAGATAAAATGTCCTACACTGCATTCTGCTTTCCAATCTAAGGATGACTGATTATGTGTGTATGCAGTTTGTGCGTACAAAGTTTGTAGTCTCAGCCTCCTAAATCCATTCTTTTCATTTTTGTTTTATAACTTTATAGGGTCTACGTTGCTACACTGTCTTAAACTTAAACCTAAAACTCTAGCAAGTCCATTTATGAATGGAATGTATTTATCGTGATACTAGAGTGAAAAAAAAAGTAAAATGCTAGAAACACAACATTCAAGGATGCAAAAGCATCGGAGGGCTGGTTATTATCCACTCTTGACAGTTTTATACCAAGCAGTATATATTGTGGGGCACCTGTGGTAGCTTATTCACATGTATTTATCGTGATCATGAATTTGTGTTATTAAGTCCATTATGTCCATCCTATGTCATTTGAGATAAGTGTAAATTGATATTTATTTATTTTTTTCTGTATGACAAGTAAGTGTTTAAATGAGGATTTGGGGGGCAGTAGTTTCATAATTAAGAAAAACAAAACAAAAGGGGGAAGGTAAAGCTAAGTTTTTTTTTTAGAGGTTAAATATACAGTATATGGCAACAAGAGGGAACTTTGTCAGCCCTTGCTAACGTATTTATGTTTAACAAATGTAAAGAATGCCTGTGCCATGATATTAGTTTAGTGTGTTAACATGTTAACATTGGCTAATTGTTTTGAAAAGTTAAACATTTACAAAAGTTATTACTATTTACCCTGAAAAAAACTTCAACCGTATATAAAGTGAGGCCAAAATATCTTCATTGCCCCCTGGTGGCTGGTTGAAGTCTAGCAGGCCTAGGCCACGCCCCATATTGCCACTCTCTTTTGATGAGACTTGAACTAAAACAAACAAATGGGTAAA
Source organism: Chelon auratus (assembly GCA_030220025.1). Lineage (NCBI taxonomy): Eukaryota > Metazoa > Chordata > Actinopteri > Mugiliformes > Mugilidae > Chelon > Chelon auratus. The sequence continues at coordinate 1,983 of JASGAT010369393.1, read as the reverse complement.
AATTAGATAATAAAGTTTTTCCTGTCACATTCCTTACTTTTTTGTGTTTCAAGTGCTTGTTCTTGATTCCATAAAAAGAACTGTGCCAGATACTCTAAAAGTAGTTGCAGAGGCACCTGCAGATCTCTGTTCAGGAAGTTTCTAGAGCAAGGACTGTTGACGTCCTGTGCTGTAAACTGTTTTTATATTCTGAAGGACTCTTTTTTTGAAGGCTAAATTAGTTAGTGCTAATGCTAATGTTATGTAATGCTAATGTTATGCGAACTAAGAACATGAGCAGTCAGTGGGTAAAACTACGCTATAACTAATGGTTACTATTAAATTGTTATCCAAAAAATAAAAAAAAGCATCCTGCAATGGCTGCAGCGATTGAGGTTCAAGTAGTTTAGTTAGCCAAATTTACATTTTTAAAAAAAGATTTATTCACAACAATAGTGCCATTAAACCATTAATTAACCATTAAAACAAAACATTTGTATTTCACCCACATTTATGCACTGAATTATGCAATAACCACACTGCTGGGTGGAATATTCAAAGAGATTTCGTGATGCATCATGCCAGCACATCTGATTTATGTCATTTGTTGGAACTTTGGAATAAAGCGAGCAGACATAAGGTCTGCCGTGACTGCTAGGGCCTCCGCTCTCCAAGCTTCAGTGGAGACACAATAAGGATGGGGCCATAAAACATGGGGTCCAACAGATGCTCAGTGAAGACAACCACAGTCCATTATAGAGCCTGTTAAAGACACTCAGGCAGTTTGCTAACCCGCTGTCACCCCAGCCCCTGCACTCTTCACTGGGTTTTGTCTGCCGGTGAGGACAAGGATAGAGTTATGGCTTCGAACGACTTCCTCTGAGCAAAGCTCTGTCGGTGCTTCTCAGTGAAAAGGCAACGCCTATTTCCATTAACGCAGACGTTCTTTGTTCCCTGACAGATGTGTCCATCTTTATGTTTTTCTTTCTAGTCTCTTCCTTTCTGAACAGTTTTACTTTATGAGCCTCAGATGTTTAGTTTTCTGAGAGAATAGGGGCTGGCATACGATTTACAAGGTTAAAGAAGCAGGTAAGGGAGTACAACCCAAACATATGGTCTCGTGGGAGGATTACATTTACATTTGCTTCAAGGCAAGGGATGAGCATGAATATTTATTTGATCATGCCACTATGAAACTGTTGATCGCTCATTAAACATAGAAATCTGTAGCAAGTTTTATGGCGCAAGATTTAGAGCTTGATTGGAAACATCTGTGTTACCACCATCAGTGTAAGCTGAGGGTGTGGCAGCTGGGAGGTTGGCAGTGAGGGGGTGACAAATTAGATATGAGAGGCTGCAGAAGTCCTAATTTTCCTCCTTTTTACTGCATATTTGCACTAAGCATGGGTGTGAAATTGTATGAATGTGATAGTAAATGCCTTAAATAACAGGCTGTAAATCTGTGCTGCAGGTCCACCCTTAAGGTTACAGGGGACTGTAAAAAAAAAATAAAGCTCATGCAGTCTAGTTTATTTTGGTTTAATGAAATGTTTCGACTGTATCTTTATTCTGCTGAGGATGCGTAAATATGATAGTTTGTGGTTGGTTTTGAGGATCATATAAAACACTTTCATTCACATGCTTTTTGAAAGATTTTTGTTTACAAAGAAGGACAAAAAACACTTCACATTGATGCAGACATGTTTGCTTTTCAGCCAAGAGTTCAATGAGAAAATCAACAACTCTATGCTAAGATCAGCTTGCTGTCTTGCTAATGTGGACGACATGACAGTTACCCAGAAAGGAAGGCAAAATATTTTGATCGCCCCCTGGTGGTGGTTTGATTGCTAAAAGTCATAAATCACACCCATTCCATTAGATGTATGTCCTATGCAGATAGGACATGAGCCAAACTAAACAACCTGAACCCAAAACTTTCATGTAATATTAAGTTTGTTCATGTGCTGGTTTTGTTAGACTGGAAGTTAAAGGGAAACAGCTAGC
>JASGAT010369382.1:0-29699 GCA_030220025.1 Chelon auratus | reverse complement strand
CGGTCTATCTCCTGATGTGGACTCCTGGCTCCGATCGGAGGCCTTGACCTTCGACCTCGCCTGAATCCAGGGCACCGTTGTAGATCGTAGTCCTATATATATATATATTGGAGAAAATAAAAGTCAAGAACACACTCAATGGTTAAACACAATTTTTTTTTTTACCTTTGAAAGTGTGTCTTTTTCTATTTCCTCTCTTAGAGTTTACGTTTTTGTGAAAATGGCAGTTCATGAGATATTCTGTACTGTCCATCACAGCTTTAGGAATCACACCTGGAAAATGGAGACGATCAGAACACCGCACATTTATAAATCTATTTAAAAAACAAAAAGAAAAGAAACAAAAAAACAGCAACACTGAATATTTTGTCTGTTACCAAATAGACGAGGATTTTCAATGAAGGTACGCAAGACAAGAACTCTCAGTTCAAGTCGCCCTTCAGACATTTCTGCCTTGTTTGGAGGTGGTAAAAGACATGGAGCGAAGACTGTAGCTAGGTTGGAGCTGGTCATCAAGTTCTCAGAGCATCTGAAAAACAAATTATATATATATATATATATATATATAAAAAGATCATCACCATAAGATCGTTGTTTTGAAATTAGACTTCCTCATGTTTGTCTCTGAACCATCTGCTCCTTTTACTCTGGCCTGTTAGAGTTTAATTTCCCCACTTCATTATAATATTTTTGTATTCATACCTCTGGGAAACTTTGGTGAGGAAGTCAAACAGGTAATGCAGACAGGAGGAGTTCCTGGCGGGCAGCAGGCAGGACAGCAGCTGGAGGGCTGCCATCCTGTCCTGCAGGTTGGACAGTGTCTGGGCTTTGAGCAGAGCTGCATGGATCTCGGGGGGAAGCAGGGGCTCTGGGAGCTCCCTGCAAAACTGCTTGATGAGAGTGGCCACGTCGTAGGAGAGGGCTGTGGACAGACACCCCTCTCCACGATTCAGCTTGGCCTAAACCCAATGCGGGAAGGGCACAAGAATTCATATCGACATGTAGCATCAAGTAGTTTCAATTTATTAGGTACAGATGTGTGTGTATTAGCATGTTTGAAATAAATGTGGATACAATTAGAAACATGCACCACAATAAAATCATATAATTTATTAGTATCAGCAAAACACCAACAACATTGACTGCATGTTTCTAGGTAGCCCAGCTAATAATAAGGGAACTGTAGTAGTTACTCAAACCACGAGGTGGCACTATTGTCCCAATAAAGATTACAAACATAAACCAAGAGGTCACAGTCTTACCCTGAGGGTCCTAATGCGAGGAAGAGAGCCTGACTTTCTGAACAGGCCTACAGTCGCAACACGCTCAAGTAGAAATGAACACGCATCCACCAAAAAGCTGAGACACAAATCAGTTCCAAAACCGTCATTTAACTCGTGACTTTCTGACCCAAGTGACACCAATTTGCTTCTCTGTTCTCGTCTCCACTCACCAAGGTACGAGGCCAAACTCAGGAATGTATCGCCTGGGCAGATTTTCCAGAGGAACTCCAAAGATCTTTGAACCAGTGATGATGAGCAGTCTCTCCTTTTTCTTCTCAAAGCTCTTCACAGAAATCCCATAGAGGACTTGCAGGTGAAATTTAATCACATTCCTGTCTGTAACCTTCATGATTTCACTGTGCCATCATAATCTCTGCAAGTCTCTGGTTAACAGCACTAGTGAATAAAGGAGGCTTTATTATGCTCATCTATATCACCTGTGACATGGGTGATGGAAAGGTGGTGCATTCAGGTGACGTGTGGAAACTGGAAGAACAGTGTTTGACACACCTAGCTCACCAGGCCATTGATCTAATATACAGTTACAAAGAAATACAGTATATGTAATACATTTGAGGGCATGATATAATTAAATACAAAACTGAAAAGTAATTTCTGTTATTCCTTTTAGCCACATTCATCCAGTATTTTTCCACCTACATGTAAACATTTGTGAAATTAAGACACAAAGACTGAAGACAGTGTTTGAATACAGAGAGATTTAGCACTTTCTCTACTGTTTGCGTGGCTCATGGTGGAAAGAGGCCTGAAGATGTGAATTGGGACGCGTTTCTGTGAACTTCCTGTGGACATTCCTAACTTCCTAACAAGGGTGCACTAGGACCGACCACGGCCCTGTGATAGACTGGCAACCTGTCCAGGGTGTACCCCGCCTCTCACCCAGTCACAACTAGGAATTTTTAACTTTTGACCCTTATATGTTTTTCAACCTGGGTGTGCTTCTTCTAGGGTCATGCACGGCACATTCACTGAAAATATCTAGTAGCACTACTACTGCATGTCTAAAATGAAAAGAGCATTTGTTGTGATTCATTTCTCTTGCAGCAGATTTCTTAGACACAGTTTTTCAAGTCTCACTCTGGCCTGATGACGAGGGATAGCACAGCTGTTCAGTTTAGCATAATGCATCTTGCAAACAACTCAACTTTTCTTAAAAGGTTGTTTTGTCTTTTATTTCTGAAGTCATCAATTGAATAAATCTCTGCGATACACAAAATTATTCCTATTTCTACAAAATTTGGTGGGAAGTTATTGAGAATTGTTACCCCCGTATGTACAGTAGAGACAGACTGTCCAGATTAATGTCAAAAGCAACTATTTTTATTACAACAGTACATGTATATACAACAAAAGGAACAGTAGAAATATGGATACAGAAAGAAAGTTGGTGTGGCTGGTGTTGGGGGTTTCTTTTGGCGTCGGCTGGAGATTTAGAAGCACTTCCTGTGGACGATGGAGGGGCCTGCCTCATCGTACTCCTGCTTGCTGATCCACATCTGCTGGAAGGTGGACAGAGAGGCCAGGATGGAGCCGCCGATCCAGACGGAGTATTTCCTCTCAGGGGGAGCGATGATCTGTAGGGAGGAGATGAAAGTTGAGTTTCACCGTTCTGAAATATTTTCCTGTTTGCCACGAGAACCAGATTTAACGGCTGGACTCACCTTGATCTTCATGGTGCTGGGGGCCAGGGCGGTGATCTCCTTCTGCATACGGTCAGCGATACCAGGGTACATGGTGGTACCACCGGACAGCACATTGTTGGCGTACAGGTCCTTACGGATGTCGATGTCACACTTCATGATGCTGTTGTATGCAGTCTCATGGATACCAGCAGACTCCATACCTGAGAAGGTGAGATGTTAAATGGTAAGTGCTTGGTTGACCACAAGGGGAGTGGTTACACTGAAAAGCAATCCCAATGTAAAATGTAAAATAATCTCTAATTCCTTTTTTTTATATATAAATTAGCAGTGGGTCAGCTGTGATGACTGACCAATGAAGGAAGGCTGGAACAGGGTCTCGGGGCAGCGGAAACGCTCGTTGCCGATGGTGATGACCTGACCGTCGGGCAGCTCGTAGCTCTTCTCCAGGGAGGAGGAGGAGGCGGCGGTGGCCATCTCATTCTCAAAGTCCAGAGCAACGTAGCACAGCTTCTCCTTGATGTCACGCACGATCTCACGCTCAGCTGTAGACAGGAAATATCACAGTTTAGTCCACTAGTTTCCAAAGATAAGTCTCTGATACTCTGACAAATGAACAGTTACATTCTCAAGCCATAAAATGTTTCTCATTACACTGTGTTTCCTTTGATGGCAAATGTTAGCGTCATTCATATAAATTTCTAATCTAATCTTTCTGATCTTGTCATGGTTATATGCAAAACAGTTTGCTGCTACTGATTCAGGTACGTTCCGTAGCTTGTGGTGGCTAATGCTAGCAAATTATAGCAAACTTCAGATAAATAAATATGACAATTCTCTTTCAAAAACCTACTTTTTGCTCAAATAAGTAAAATAAGGTTTGCTGTTACTTGGTCAACTACGACCTGACTAATAGCTTTTGGTGGCTAATGCTAACTTGTGTTAGCAAACTTGTCTTAGCTCACTAACCGTGACATTATTAAATACATTTAGGCGTATATTTAAAGTTGGACATTTGAAAGTAAAAACAAGACAGTTCTCTTGCAAACCCCATTTTTTTCAGAAATAACAAACAGCAGGCTTGCTGAAATAAATAAGACTAGCCGTTACTTCGTCATGTATGACTAGGCTACCTTATGATAGCAAACTTCTGTTAGCTTAGTGTAAACAGTGAATAAATAAATAAACAAGGTAAGCTGTTATTTGGTCTGAAGTATGAATAATAGTCTATGGTGGATGCTTCTAGCTTATATTAAACTTTAGCTCAGTGAACAAAGCTAACAATAAAAGTAACATTATTGAATACGTATATGTTAAAAGTCAGACTTTTGAAAGAAGTTTTTTGGGGGAAACAAAACACAAATAAGGTTTGCTGTTACTTGGTCAGATACCAGTAGCTATGGTGGCTAACGCTAGCTTATGTTAGCATACTTTGGCTCAATATTACTAGCTTAGGCTAGCTGACATTAGTGAACCAGTAAACAGCCTTTCTCTACCTGTGCTCTTGTTGTTTTAGTATTAATAATTTTTCATTAAGTACATTAACTGTAGTATTGTATGTAATTACTTTATACTGTTACTACTATTATTCAGTAAGAAATGTTGAACTTGTTACTGCACAGCTGTACATTTATCTGAAAGCTTTAGTACTCTTAGTACAAAGCATATGATATTCTATGTGATGAATATTTTTACTTAGAAATTTTTACTAATATATGGCTTTTTCTTGTAACTCTTACTGTTGGTAGTGGTGCCGTCTTACCAGTTGTGACGAAGGAGTAGCCACGCTCAGTCAGGATCTTCATCAGGTAGTCAGTCAGGTCGCGACCGGCCAGATCCAGACGCATGATGGCATGGGGCAGAGCATAACCTTCATAGATGGGCACGTTGTGGGTCACACCATCACCAGAGTCCAGCACGATACCTGTACAGAGGAAGCACCAGTTTGTCAGAATAAAATGTATAATGTGGTAAAGTTAAACTGGCCTGCAGTGTTGCTCAGTTGAGGCCTTTGGCTGAGACTCACCGGTGGTACGACCAGAAGCGTACAGGGACAGTACAGCCTGGATGGCGACGTACATGGCGGGCACGTTGAAGGTCTCAAACATGATCTGGGTCATCTTCTCCCTGTTGGCCTTGGGGTTGAGGGGGGCCTCAGTCAGCAGGGTGGGGTGCTCCTCTGGGGCCACACGGAGCTCATTGTAGAAGGTGTGGTGCCAGATCTAATGAAAACCAGAGCATGAATGAGGAACTGCAGCTGGTGTAACACTTCACAACATTAAGCTCTACTCATTAACTCATTAATTAGTGATTATTCCAATTTTCTGGTCAGGCTTAGTATCTCTTAAATTCTCACCTTCTCCATGTCGTCCCAGTTGGTGATGATGCCGTGCTCGATGGGGTACTTCAGAGTCAAGATACCTCTCTTGCTCTGGGCTTCGTCTCCCACGTAGCTGTCCTTCTGACCCATACCCACCATGACACCCTGTGGACAAAGACAGCGCATCTCAGAAACTCAAATTCAACACAGACAACGGACTACAACTGCCTGCAAAAATATAACCTTTCATTAACATATTTCATCCATCTCTGTATTCTGACCTGGTGACGGGGGCGTCCAACAATGGATGGGAAGACAGCACGGGGAGCATCATCACCGGCGAACCCAGCCTTGACCAGGCCAGAGCCGTTGTCGCACACCAAGGCGGTGGTCTCGTCGTCGTCGCACATGTTTGGTCTGGTTTGGGCTGGCCTGCTATATGAGACGGAAGATGGAAACAAGATCAAAATGTTGGTTTGTGATAAACTCTGAAATGTTTTAGTCTGTCTGAATTAGGAACGCCGTATGAGATGATATGCTGCCTTCAGTGTCTTTCGAAACTTCTTGAAAGGAAGACTTCTATCATGTTTAAATGTGTAATATCTCCATATTAAGCTATAAAAACAAAACCGTGCAATTCTGAGAAACAATGTAGCACTATGTTGAGGATGAAAACACGTCTAAGTGTTCTAATCTCCCCTGTGAGTCTTTCAGCTGCCTGGCAAACCAAAACGGGACATGGCCCAACGGCCCCCCGCACACTAACAGGTCTATTTTCAGCCTCGGGACTCTTGTCAAACCCCTCCATCCCCCACAGCCCCTCCTCTGTATCTCATCATTAAGCCAGAGCCAGTTGACAGCTGAGGAGGTTTGTCTTTTTGACAAGTGGCGGCGGAGGCCTGGGTCTCCTCTCAGCTGTCACCTCATAGTGGACTCCTCTGTTTGGATCCAGACCATGTGCTCTGATCCTTCCAGGATTTCTGACCTCAGCCTGCATCCCAAGTGCCAGTATCACCCCCTTGCCCCCCTTCCTAGAGGCTTCCCCACTCAAATCAACATCCGGAGGTACAATTTAGTGACTACTACAGTATTTTGTGTAATGCTCTTACACCGATCGGCTTCAATACGATGGTTTTAGACAAGTAATCATTGCAATGACGCTCTAAATGAGGCAAATACAACATTTCTACTGAAAATACCATAAAATATTCCTTATATCCACTCTGAAATCTCTCCTCTGATGCTGCTAACAAGGCCTACTCTGATGTGTTACTCTTACATTCGTGTGACTGCACTTGCACTTGTTGCTTGTCCTTCCAAAAAAAAACAACTAAATATGTGAAATAATGTTATTTCTCTCTTAAATCAAACTAGGATTTAATTCAGCATGTTATCTATTCAATTGAAGAGATTACTACCACTGACTGAGGTGCATAAGCTTACTCTTGAGTTAAAGATGCTCTCCTGCCACTCCAAGCAAGCATCCTATTTGTGCATCCTAACCGTCAGAGCATCTTCTAATCGCAATGGCCTCTATTCAACATTGTATTTCTAATATCACACATTCTTTCCCATTCTAACCAACAGCTAATCATCTACTCACACAAAAAAAATCTGAAACAATTCCAAACTGTATAAAACACTGCATATCCATGTTGTGGCAGTGGTATCTCCTACCCATCCTCTCTGTCCACTAAACTCCAAAAAGTGTCAGCTATTAAAAAAAAAAGAAGGAAAAACAAAACACAGCCTGGAGACTGCAGAGGGACTCACCAAGTTGTAACCACAAGACTGGAGTTTCCACTGGGACAAAGGAGCGAGGGTGCAAGGGGGTCCTTAAATATGTCTCGCCGTCCTGAGGCCGGGGGTCGGTGGGCGGGCTCAGGGCTTCACACAAGCCCAAATTAAGTGTTGCTCAGCAAAATGGTCCGGTAAAGTGGATCCTGTGTCAGGGAACACCACCAAACTGGAGTGACGTTGCCTTGGAGATTAAAGGCCATAGAGGGAAGTGGGAATCTGACTTAAGATGGATAATAAAAGGCTGAAAATTTTGAAAGTAAATGAAGATTATATGCAAAAAAATGACAATATATGTATCTTATATGTGATTAAGGGCTTTCATATTATACTCAGATTGCAATATTTAAGACAAAAATCAATAGTTTGTACATGAGAATACAGAGTGAACACCATCTATTCTAAAGTGTCCATTTAGTTGTTTGGATACATAAAAAATCAGTGTATCTGTTTTAAATAATTTTTCAGAAGAAACCTCATTTGCATTTTCAATTTTCACAAGTTCAGATTCCTGCTTCATACATAGCAGGATCTTTTTCCCACTCATACTCTGTGGAGCTGGCCTTCAGGTCCCTGAGGATGTGCTAATATGACTAAGCTCGAACAGGGCACCGGGGAAGTGGGTGATTGCAGGGTGTGATGGTAATGTGAGATCTTGTCTGGGCGATCTGGTTAAGGAGCCGTCTAAGGGGTCTGTGAGAGTTTGCCAGTGTGGCGGCATCTGTGAAGAGGTAGGAAGGGGAGGGGGAGCAAAAACATGCCAAACAGCTGAGAGGCAATGTCGTAAGAAGGAGGCGGTGGGAGGGAGCTCAGGCCCGGGGGCCAGACCTCCAGCAGACGACAGATAACTGTGACAGCCTGGGCAGGGAGCGCCGAACAACGGTGCTCGGCTCTGATTGGCTCCAGTGTCTCCTTTTAGGGAAGTGGAGTGCGGCAGGTGCCAGTGGCTGCACATCACAGCACACTGGGGGTAGAACAGCGAGAGCTGGGACTCCTTATTCGTCACCTCGTACTTCCTATATCCCCGTGATGGAACCCTATGAGGCCCCTGTGACTGCAATAAGAATGTAAATACCCCCCTGCCCCCTCCACCAACAACACTATGAAATATTCCATTTGTAGCCATGTCCTGTAATGCACCTCAGAAAGAAACACTACTAACCTACATGTCTATTTCTATTCCAGGTTTTTACATAACAGAGACCTTTAAATTCTGAGTCTTGGCCAGTTGATAAAGTAACACATTTTGGGTGTATTATAATGAGTTAAGACTGTCTGTAAAGGACATATTCAGTCTCACATACCCATTTGCACATTTTATTTTCCAAAATTTAAAAAATAGCAACTTGTGTTCTCTCACCTGTTTCTCAACTTTTACCAAAATGGTTTTATAGTACACACAAGAGTGTTTTCTGAGTCAAGACAGACTTTCAGATTTTCACGTAAAAAGGTTAAAACATAGTATGTGACTGATGTAAAAAAGACAAGTAAAAGTATGACGAGTAAAACAGACATGAGAAACCCATGTTTGTGTTAGCTGTACCACACACAGATTATGTGTGGTCATATCTGAACTCTGCGTTGTTCCTCTGGCCACGGCAGAGCTTCTGTATTTAAATTTTTACAGCAGCAGCAGAGGTAGCGCATGAGCTTCAGAGGTCCTTATGATGCCTTATGATGGTCTGCAGCAACTGTGGGCCATTGAAGAAGTTTTCAGATCATTAGATAGATATAACTGTATAAGAAGTCAGAAGAAAAAGTAATGCATTAAAAAAATCTAGATATTATCAAAGATGAACTTAAGTAAAGTATCCAAAGAAAAGTGGCTGAAATTATTATCAACTATGAGATGTACTTTAATGTTGCTTCATAGTATACTGTTGTGAACTTAATTACTTATATATTTGTTTGCAAATTTGTAATATTAGAATTAACTGAAGCTTCTAAATGAATAAAGTGGTTTTAAAATGTAGTGGAGCGAAAGTATGAGGAGAAACAAAAAAGTACTTCAAAATCTGTACTTGGTGTACATAAGTAGGACTTGAGTAAATGTATTTAATTACTTTGCATCATTGGTAACAGTCCAAACCTACTGCAAAGCACCAGTCTTCTCTGGTGAATAAATGAAACTCACCCCAAATAAACCAACTTAAACTTGAATGAATCATTCAGTACGAGTATTATTATGTTAATAATTAATCACGTCTACGTGTTTCCAGTGTAAATGGTCGAATGTGAAAAGTTTGAGGCAGAATCATCTTATTAGTCCCTGGGTGAAGCCACTGCTGTGTTTTGTCAACACTTCCCCACGAGTCAAAGAAGCACTTTTTGGCAGAGTCCTATCTTCATCTCCTGGTCTTTATCAGGATAAAGCAGATTGGCCTGAGATGGGTCAAGGTTTAGAGGGACATTCGTCCTTATAAGGGAATGTAGGAAGCTCACGGTTTGTCTGTCTTGACAGCTGCACTCCACCAGCTTCCCCCCCCCCGACCACCACCACTTCCAACACATATGCACACTCTTGTGCAGCTGTTAGCAACAACTGCTTCTTAACAGTCTGTCTAACGTAGACAGGGGTTTGTTTGTCATTAGAGCATTTACAGTACATGGTTTTGGAGAAAGAATGGCATATTTTCTTCAAAGGTGGACCATACAGGAATATGTTTTGCTCGAATCTTGGCAACTTGAATGAAGAGAAATTACGCAATTCTTAGTGTGCGATTACTGTCCACATATTTTCAGATTTGATTTTCACGAGAACAAGAGCAAAATGAGAAAAAAAAGGAGATGCGTGAAAATAACTGATTGTCTGTTTGTTTGTTTGTTTGCCCAGTTTTGCACACTAACAGCAGACGGTTGCCGATTCCAAAACTTTGCGGCTGACAAGGAGTAAATTTTAGAAACATCCTCTGACAATGATCAGTATTCTTTTCCTGGCGTTGCCGTGGTGCTCCTGGCGACAGCGCCGGCGTTACTGTGATGTTCCGCATGCCTGCTTCAGACAGCTGATGGCTAAGCAAGAGTCTGACAGACTGCATGTCGGTTGAGATGTTAACGAGAGATTCATCACATAGGAACTTTAAATCATTACATATGAGTAAAGAGATGCAAAACAGACAGACGGACAGACAGACAGCACTTCAAGCTACATTATCCAAAATAATCAGTTAAATTACTAAAAAGCTAAATTACTTTCCATAAAAATGTCACAGTTGAGTTTTATTACTTTTAGATGTATCTAATGAACTGGCAACTTGCAGTTACAGTACAGTTACATGCCATTCAACTAAACTACAGTATAACAATCTTTCATAGAATAATTGTGTAAATAAATGTGGGGAAATATAGTAGAAATGTTATAAAATCATCAGAAACATTTGGTTGATTAACCAATTTGTCAACTGATTTGTTGTTGTTGGTTCCACATCTGAAATGTGAGTATTCCCTTTTTTCCGCTCTATAGTGATATTAACTTTGGATTTAAAAGACATCAAACTTTGTTATGAACAGTTTTTTTTTAAATGATTAACAAAAGAAATCTGCTGAAGTCTCATCCCTGAAATACATCCTTCTATATTCCATGTACTACTCCCGACTATTCCCTGACTTATCCAGAAAACTGCCTCAATTGTCCTTCTTTATCTGAAATGATATTATGGAAATATTTAAGTATCATACTAATATAATGTCCTGTTGGAGTTCGCTAGATGATTAGAGGTTATGTGTGACTATACATGGTAAGGACCAGCCAATCACCCTCTAAACTGCCTCCTTCAGTATCACTGTGCTTTGAATATATGACGGGGTGTGTTTTACTGAGTGCTGAGACCTGTGTACCGTGTACGCTATCAAGCACTGCCAGCAGTTTCTTAGATAATGTCAGCTCTATAAATATATGGGGTGCTCTGAAAGTTTCCATGTCATCGCTCCATTGTTCTGCCCTGTGAGGGGATCTACAGGCCCATGGGGGCTGCTAGCTTGTGCACGTGTGTGTGTATTTATTAGGAAGATGTTGAGCATTAAATTGGCAGTCGCTGCAGGAAGGATTGCAGTAGGAATGTTATCGTGACACCATATTAAAAAATAAAAGACAGCAGATATATCAACGTGTGAACCATATATTAAGGCTTTATATCACAGGCATGTTTATTCGGAGGTTACATCTATTCTGTAACTCTGCAGTGTGTAATTGTAAATCCGAACTCTCCCACATTTTGCATATTTGGTTGAATATTCTGTTTTAAACACTGCTGCATCTTTTACAGTACAGTTTGAATGGATTAAATGAATTGACATTTAAAATATTACACCTATTTATTAATATTAGTCGGTACAGTTTGATGTAACTACTAGAATAATGAAGCTTCATCTTTACCGTCTTAACAGCATATTGTTCCTATATACTGTATGATGTAAGTAAAGAGTTTATTATGTAATACAATCTTAAATATGTTTGTTGAAATAAAATGTAAAAAGTATATTTTTTTTACATTTTATTTCAACAGAACAATTCAGTTAAAAGTTTTAGCATTTCTTCGACTTAGGTTATAAAGCAATACCACGCACAGAGAGTATTATTATAAATAAATAAATAAATAAATAAATAAAATAAAATATGAAATATCTAATAAGATTTGCTTCCTGATTCACTGTTGAAAACGACGGTTCACGTGAAGTGACGCATTACGTTTCCATGCTACGTAATCTACGTAAATTCTCAACGGTTTCCTTGGCTGAGCCTTAGCAACCGTTATGAGTCCGTAGCAACGGTGAAGACGACAATCAAGAAGCTTTTCTGTGTTTTATTGACGAAACTGGCATCTAGCTATTAATGTTGTGCAAATAGATACTGTAGTGGTACGTGTTTTTTTGTGTTTTTTTGTTTTGTTTTTTTTTTGGTAAATTTAAAGCAGACAATTTTAAAATGGGCGACAAAAAGCAACAAACTCGCCCCAAACGAATTTTTGTCAGCGGCGTGGACAGATATTCCTCTAAACACATCGCCAAGGTGAGGACGTAGAGGTCAGATTTTATTATACAGCGAAATATTCCTGTCATTGCCGTAGTTAATTCTGACCCTTTTGAGCAGTTCTTGTCAACGTACGTAGCTGATGAGTCGTCTGAGGAAGGAGAAGCAGAAGAGGAGTTGGCCTCACCTGGAGGCGAACATGCTTACCAGGTGGTGGGAACTGTGTCATCTTCTCCTTCCAAAGGCGAAAAGTCAAGCTTTCTGCTGGAGAGGTATACGGTGAGTCAGACTTAAAAAATAAAGTTTCAAACGCTTAAATATTCTCACATAGTACATTATATGAAAACTGTGCAGGTTTGAGGTAATGCATTTAAATACTCGACTTAATTTCATGCATATAATCAACTTGTAGAGACTTGATTCAACAATGCCATCCTTAAAATAAAGTATACTTCAGCATATAGTTTAATTTCTTTGTCTCATAATAAAGGTAACTCTTCTAAGCTTACTACAGAGGAAGATTCAGTAGATATGTCATTGGTTATGTGCAAATGAATGTTTAACGAAGCATACATTTTTCAATTGCAAGACTTAAATTTGAGCTGAATCTATTTCTGGATTATGTAAAGAAAAGCAACTGTCTAACAGGGTTTATAATCTCCTTTGCTATAGTCACCAAGCAGAGAAGAGCTTTTACCACACCTTCTGAAGTGTGATGTGGTGGTGTACAACATCTCAGAAAGTGCCGCACAACAGGAGGTCGAAGAGGCAACATGGGCACTTACAAGTAAGGATGGGAGGCAGGCTGCTAATTTGGTCAGCTGTGTTAATGGTGCCCTCATCTCTTACAGTTCCTTCTTTTTACAAACAGCCCTTCATGCCGAGATGGTGAACTCCGAGTCTCGGAAAATGTTCATCTTAGTCTCCACTGTCATGACGTGGGCCCTGACCCAACCTCAGAATCCGGTGAGCCTGGAGAGATTTGTCGGCAAACTGTTGTTCTTGTCACGTTCCTTAAAAACATGACGTGATTGTAATTTAAATCGTCAGGATGAGACAGATGCTCTGCTAATAGAGGAGGAGTTCAGGAGGAGAAGGCCTCACCCCAGCTTCAGAAACCACAACAATCTGGAAAAACTTGTGCTCAAGTTGGCTCGAGGAGTGAGTAGATTACGCTGATCAAAACCTCTATTTCCAGCACAACAGTAGCAGTTCGGGCCATCATTATACAGTATGTTAGTGTAGTCTTAACTTTATGATTAGCTACTTTTTAAGTGACAAGATGCTGTGATAGGAGTGTCTGAAAAATAAATTCAATTGTCCTCTAATTTTTAAAATTTACAGAAAAAGTCCAAACTCACAGGTTATGTTGTAGCTGCTGGTCTTCAGTACGGAAAAGGCGAGAACCTCTTTCATTACTTTTTCAAGGTAGGTATTAAGATAATAATAGCCTCTGTGGTGCATTATGCTACACGTTCTTATCTATACTAACAATACATGATTTGTATTTTCTAACAGTTGTCTTGGTTGATGGAGAGTCCAGAAGTTCCCATATTTGGGGAGGGCACAAATCACATTCCCATGATCCACGTTTATGACCTTGGAGGGTGATTTTAATTGACTTTAAATATATGGGGGTTAATACAAATATACTGTAAAATTGGAAACTGTATATTTGATTGCGTTTCTTTTACAGAGTGATCCAAAACATCATCAAACTCAAGCCAAAGTCAAAGTACATACTTGCGGTTGATGACTCCAAGAACACTTTAGAGGACATTGTTAAGGTAAGCTATAGTAGTATTAGGAAAGTGGTTCATGTACTTGGAATAAAAAGTACTCTCATGTGGGGTGATTTGAATCCAGCTTGTGCAAGAAGACGGAATGAGCAAACACAACTGTGCAAAAAAATAACACAATAAACAACCCTCTCTGCTGTTTAACTCTTTAGATGATAAGTAATGTGCTCGGGCCAGAGAAAACTCACAAGCTACCAGTAGAGGAGGCCATCGCCATGAAGGCTTTTAAGGTACAGTATGTGAGTTATTGATTGAGTTAGAATTTGTCTGGATTATAACTCTGTATGTTATTCAGATTTCTTTTCATTGTTGAGTTGCTTTAACACCCAGTATTTATCACTATAATATGTTTTGTTGTTTTTTTTCCCCAAAAATGAGAACGTAGAGCTGAAGTTCTCAAAAGTATCTTATAGTGAAATTTTAAATATTTATCTTCTGCTTCATGGAAAATGCTTTCCCCCTTTGTAAATGTTAGCTGACTAGAACATAAAATTTACTACTTATTAAAAATGAGAAACTTGGTTGAACTAGTATTTGAGTGGACTGCTGTTGCAGCCTTAGTTGCTATTAGACATGAATCAAAGAAATTATTGTGTCTCTAATTATTAACTGCATATTTTCTTCAGTATGTTAACGTACATTTCACTCGGACACATTTAATATAAAACATATTACTTCTCCCTTTTCAGCCAGAGGAACTGGAGTACCTAAAAATGGACCTCTGCATGGATGCTTTTTTCATAAAGGACATTCAATGGACGTCTGAAGCTGGGATGGTTGGAAACATGGAGAACATTGTGGAGGAATACAAAAACACCAGGCAGCTGCTGGTGAGCGTTTAAGTCCTTCCAGTGAAACTTACGATAGATACTGTATGCATGAAACTGTAAGCTGCTGAAGGAGTTGTTTAACTATGAAGGCTAAGATTAAAGAGTGGTCCAAGAAGTGGTAGTAATTGAGGAAAAGATTTGAATAGACCATCGTGATTTATTTATGAATGCAGTTTTCCCTCTTTCTATTTATTTCTTTAGCCAGTTCGAATCTTGCTGGTTGGACCTCCAGCTGTGGGGAAAACCACAGTTGCAGAGAAACTCTGCCATCATTACCAAATACACCACATCAAGATCAAGGAGGTCACTGAAGAAAAGATTACCCAACTGGTCAGTTTGTCTCTGTCCTGTAGCTAGAGGACATATACCGCCACCTTGTGGAAGCTCTTCATGTAAACAAGAGATGTAATGAATATCTGTGAGCTGGAAATGGACACTTACATCAGCGATGACACATGGAATACACATGCTCATTTGTCATGTTTGTCTCTGTAACAGAAGGAGATAGTGAATGAAACTGACCCTGAGAATGAAGTAGCAGCTGCTGCACAGAAACAACTGGAAAATATTAACAAAAGCATGGAAGAGAATGAAGGTTGGTCAAAGAAGCACAGGCGAAAAGGATTAAAACAACTCTATCATGCCAAAAAAAAATATATAAAATAGACATTACATTTTAGTTATATGTAAACCTTCATTCACTTTTCTTTTGTTTTACTTTAAACTTTGTGTCTAAAAAAAATAATTGGATCGTCCTAAGCTATAAAAAAATAGGAGACATGCTATTATTACTCTTGCAAGAGTGTGAAGGAGGGATGATTTCAGGATAGAATTAAACTGTGCTTTTGTCACATAGTACTATTCAGGTCAAAGAAAGAGTTTTCACAGTCCATCCAACACGGTCTCTTAGTGTTTGAGTCAAACCAGTGTTTTGCTCCATCAGGTCAACTGGCTGACGATCTAGCTTTTGAAATTTTGCAAGAAAAACTTAACTCCAAACAATGCCAGAACCAAGGATTTGTTATCGATGGCTTCCCCGAGACCTATGAGCAGGCAAAGCTGATTTTCTCTGGTGAGTTTCATCTATTAACGTATTTGCTGTGTGAAGTTTAGTAAGGCTTTTTGCTAAAGTGTATGTGTGTGTTTCTATGGCTCAGATGAGGATACGGAGAACCAGGATTCGGATTTGATGGTGAAAACACCGGTCTACAACAAGAAGATCACTCCAGGTTGCTTAAGTTCCTCTGACACCAATTTATAAATCAACTTACAAAATACTCATATACCTCTGTGTGTTTTTTTTTAGAGCATGTTTTTGCCCTGGATGCATCTGATGATTTCCTGACAAACAGAGTACAAGGACTTCCAGAAAGCGTGGCAGAGAAAATGCGCTACACCGAGGATGAATTCCTCCCTCGCCTGATGAGATACAGACAACTCAGTGACGCAGAGGAAACGCTGCTGGACTACTTTGACGAGCTCGAGATTCACCCAGAACATATCGGTACTTCCCTTGAAGTCGCATTGTTGGATATTAGGCCACCAGGCGTCAGAAAAGTCAAGCTATCAAAGGTGTCAAACATACGGCCCGTGGGCCAAAAGCTGTCCGCCAGAGGGTCGAATTTGGCCCACACCATGAATTTGCAAAGTGCGAGAAGACTGCAATTTCTTTTCTTTTTTTAAGGATAGTTCATTAAGTGTAAACATTCTCCTAATGTACTTGTTCTTCTTTGCACTAAAACAAATGGAAAAAAAGTTCTTCACAGCTCAGGGAGTGATCTCTCTTTCATGACAGAAAGACGTGCAATAGATGTTGTAGACGTGTTTGCACAGGAAAAAAACATAAACATTTTACCTTTATGTGTGCATTATGGCAGATTTCAGTTTTCAGCAGCTCAGGTTTTAACCTTAAGTGTGACTCGTTCCCCTCCAGAGGTCAGTACAGATGATCCGGAGTACACAGATGTTTTGAAGAAGATCACAGAGATGGTAGGGGTTCCCAAGAACTATGGCCCGAGTCCAGAGGAGCTGGAGGAGGAGGACAGGAGGAAAGAGGAAGAGAGGAGGCAAAAAGTGGCTGCAGAGGTGGCTGAGAGGAAACGGAGGAATGAGGCCACACTGGCCGAGATGGCTGCTCAGTATGAGGAGTGGGTGAGCTCAGAGAAAAGTGTGCATGGCTTACTATTTATAACTGATGCACGCTAACAGTCCAATCATTTAATCCCTCAGCACAAGAACCTGTTGGAGGTGAGGCGACAGGAGGACGAGCTGCTGGAAGCTCATTCTCTTCCTCTGAGGAACTACCTGATGAAGTATGTGATGCCCTCACTCACTGAAGCCATGGCAGAGTGCTGCAAGATCAAACCAGACGACCCCGTCGACTTCTTGGTATTTACACATTTAAAAGAGATCTTTTCATATTTAATAAAAACGAACATCAGCAAACTGACACAGCAGGAAACTCTGTTGATTTTTGTCTTATGTACAGGCTGAATATCTTTTACGGAACAATCAAGACGAATGACTGTCGCTCCACTGAAGACGTAAACTAACCTCCATGTTCAGGTTCAGGTTTCTTTTACAAGCAACTTTGTTACAAGCTCATAAGAAATATGAAAAAAATGGAGATTAGATTGATTATATTCACACAACTGTCAGTTTTATTTGTTGTAAAGCCGATAAAGCCACAAAAATACAGTAAAGGCTCAGGTACCGTGTGTACATGTATATCCTGTTCTACATTGTTCATGCATCAGTAATATATTTAATAACTATTACTGTTATTACTGTTCCTTAAAACCAATAAACAGGCAGAAGTACAAGAGTCAGAAAGGGGGTGGGGGTTAAAGGCCTTGACACCTTGATCTTTTACAGGAAGAACTACAATATTATTTTCCAGTACAAACAAACTGAAGGCATAATTAACACGCTGAAAAGACCAAAACAATGCATCAGCTGTCCTGTGATAAACTACACCAAACTGTTTACAGGACTTCATTACAGCGCTGTCTTCTCTGAGCCTCCATCTGGCCGCTGACTCAGCTCAGACTTTGTTTTTGAGTCTCTGCACTTACTGGAAGAAGAACTGTGCTGGTTTTAATCCAGGAAACATGTAAACACGGTGCTCTTCACGTTGTGTAAGGCTCTGGATGTGGAAGTTATTCAAGTCGACTGGATCTATCAGGCTGAATATTGCTAATTATAAAAAGGAAACTTAAAAACTTTAAAGAAACATCGGGTGTAAAATCTGAAGGCCCTCTGTCTCCTTAAATCTGCTTTTCCAACACTAGGTGGAGCAGGGAGTCCTTCTATTAAGTTCACAGATGAAGGAGAGACAGGCAATAACATGGATTACAGAGTTTATGCTTAATAAGACGGTGCAGTGAAACCAGTGTGTCACTGCTGTGCTGTGCTGTGCTGAATAAATAAGTCTGTCTGTGGTGAAGGCCTTTGTTCTGACATTGTTGCAAGAGGAGTCATAAAGTAAGAATGTGTTGCTCCAGTTGTTGTGGTCATTAAAGACAAACTGGTGTCTGCAGTTTGTCCTTGTAGTTTGTTTGTGACTGAGGATCTGTCTGTAAGCTCACTCATAGTATATGGAAAAGTAATCATGACAAGAGTAGAAACTTTTTTATTATCATACAGGCTTTAAAAACAGTACTTATCAAAAATATATATATATTACTAATTACAGGAAACAAACTTCTATGGCTTTAGCTTTGTTTCTATGGCTTTAGTCAAACCACATGAGTCTGGTCAAAAACCACACTCATACAAGGAGCATTAAAAACCACCAAAATGCTCATACGGTGCATGTTTTCGGTTATTCATCCCGACTGAGACGGTTCATACTTTATTTCAAACTGAACGGAGGTGGTCAGAGTAACAGAAAACTCTGGGCCTTTGAATTCACTCAGTGGATAATCTGTAACCACAACATTTCACACATTAACAATGTAGTTCACAAACACAGGCGAAACAGAGGCTGTTCAAATCTGCACCATACCTTCCTGTGTGGAGTTTGCATGCTCTCCTGTGCCTGTGTGGGTTCTCTCTGCACGCTCAGAAGTCCTCTCACAATTTACTCGATCCTACTGTAAAGTGCCTGTAGGTGTGCATGTGAGTGTGAATAGTTGTTTGTCTCTCTGTGTGGGACTGGTGAACCCGTCCAGTTTGTAAACTGCCTCTTACCAAATGCTAGCTGGGATAGTTCCTGCCTCCTGAGACCCTCTACAGGATAATAACCGATGATGTTGGCAAAGAGCAGTAATTTCGCTTGACAAATAAACCAATCTGGGTGGCACAGTGGTGTGGTGGTTAGCACTGATGCCTCACAGCAAGAGGGTTCTGGGTTTGATTCCATAATTTAGAGTTTGCACATCTTTTTATTGCATTAATTAATTAATTAATTCATCTTCTGTAACCTGTTAAGGGTCGCGGGGTCTGCTGGAGCCTGTCCCAGCTGTCATCGGGTGAGAGGCGGCGTACATCCTGGACAGGTCGCCAGTCTATCGCAGGGCCAACACAGAGAGACAGACAACCATTCACACTCCTTTTTATTACAGTCCATTGTAAACAGTAAATAGCCTAAAGCTACTGTAAACCTGCAGCTACGTTTTCACTTGTGACTGTAGGGGAAACACGAGTGTATTCATGATGGATCAGTGAACCATGAAAGTGAGCAGATTGCACAGAAGCATGACCATCTCCATGTGGAATGCAGCACTAGTTGCCTTACAGTGTTTAATCCCAAGTGGAGACTCAAAAACAAGTTGCTCAACTCAGTTCCACAGCTTGTATAGGAGACGTTTTATTATTCAAAGCAAAGATCTGCAGCTGGCAGACAGTCAGACCAAACAATCAAAAGGGGAAAATAAGCAAGAAAGACGTCCGGAAAGGAAGGATGGGGCAGCTCGTAGCTAAAGGGTAGAAGTAGTGTCTGCTGGGGAGTTGATTAATAGTAAAAGATAGAAACGAGATATTGGTGACTAGCAATGTAAAAATGCTGCTTTGACATTAGGATGTGTTCAAAATAAAAGTACATATGAACGGCAGCTATTGACAACCTCGTAAATGTTAATATATCCTAATTTAGTTTCCTTTGCAATACATTTCCTACGTTAAGTAAGGACAACAGTATGGCTGATGTTACCTCTCGAACACCAATACCATTCAAGGCAGCAGCTGACGTACACCTTAAGCATTTGAAGCTAGCAGTTCTCACGTTTCAGAAACAGGATCAGAATCATGTTTATTGCCAAGTTGACTTGTTGCTTGGTGCAATAAACACAAGTCAAAACAGGAAATAAGAACAAATGTAGTGTGATATAAAAGGGACTGTTTCTGCATGAATTGTGCATTGACAAACAAAGAGCGTTAATGTAATGCACAGATACAGGTTGTGTGTGTGACTTATACAGTATTAATGTAATATTGACTTCTGAGGATAAGAATCCATCTGAATGTGTCTGTACTGTACTGGAAAGTATTCTCACATCCTTGTCACGATGTCTTGGGTTTTTAACCACAATGAAATTCAAACAAAACCTTAACAGGTGAGTATTGCCACAGTGATAGCAGCAACATTACAGCCGTTAACACTGTTTTATGGCGAATAATCATGTGCTTCGGAGTAACGAGGGTTTAGGGGGGCTATAATTAGCAGGAGGGTGAAAAGGCCGCCCCAATCAGCCACGATAAAAGTGTTGGCAGTGACACATTGAGAGTCAGAGTGGTCTGTCAGGAGTAAATGACAGCTTTCCTCTGCAGGGAGCAGCTCCAGCTCTGTCACTGACGTCCACTCTCATATTTATGGAGAGAAAATGACGAGACATCCTGCCAAAAGAGCCCCCAGTTCCCTTAACTCATGACCACAGTATGTATGGATGGTTTAGCCCTCTACTGGACCCCAAAGTCCAGTATTTTACCACGGTGAAAGGAGGATATCATCCCTCTTTTAAGATGTATTTGTCCTTTTATTCAGTGGAGCAGATGTTTGAAAAACACAGTTTGTGTAGTTTTGGTAAGTTCTCTTACACTTAATTTATTGTTCACACCTGTCAGATAACACTTCAGTCAAACTCCAGCCACCTGGCCGTCAAGAGAAGTCTGAAGAAATGCAGGGAATGTGCAATAAATAACTGAATCTGTATTTGCTTGGAAAACATTATTTTTTTCCCACAGCTGGGAAAAATACCTCTCATATTTAATACTTCAACACTATAACCGTCTTCGTAAACTTACTTGCACTGCCACTACCTTTTTCACTGCTCCAATCAACCCTAACAACATTAAAATGTACTCTTAGCTAAGCTTTAATAATAAAGTTGACATTAAAAATTACAATAAACAGAGTTTTAACCTTAAGAACATGCAGGTAGTTGCAAAAAAAAATCCAAACTTCTTTTCAGGAAAACTTTGAAACACCATAAATATTACTTCTGAACCACAGACAGAAGATTAATTAAGATTTAATTTCACCCCTTCTCCTTTATGAATAAGAAAATACATAGAAAGTTGTTGGCGTCCAAAATCAGCCGTCACCGCCAACTGCCGGAGGTCACTGTCTGCTCCACCATGATGGCGGCTCTCCAGTGGAAAACCTTGAGTCCAGGACAACGGTAATACAGTGGAATAGAGAGAGAGAGAGAGAGAGAGAGAGAGAGAGAGGTTTCACCTGAAAGAAGAAAAGTCTCATTCTGCGGTTCGGGGCGTCGACTCAGACGGCTGAAATATACAAAGCTTGAAGGTGGAAATCTTTTATTCATCAACACTTCTCAAAGGCTTTCACTTTAAGCTTTGTAACCAGGACTGGGTCTGTCACATCCAACACCACTTCACCAGTTTCATTCTGTGTATGTTTGCAGGAAATAAGCCGTCATCCTCTCCACACAGCAGTCCACCCTCAACAAGCAAGAGGAAGAGTTAAAATTAGCCGTGGTGCCCGGTAGTCTGCACACACGGCTTCTGAGAGCATGTGTGGGGACCTGACTCCAAGGCATCGTTGCATAATATTCTCCGACGAAGACATCCTTTTAAGTCAACGTAACAGACTCTGAAAAACATTGTGAGTGCGCAGTTTTAGGGAAGAGCGCGACTGAGGGCCGAGGTGGTCTGGTTGCCACGTTGTTTTATCTGCTAGGCCTCCAGTCACAACAACCTTTACCACCCTTGCACACGACGGAAATAGCATGCACCGCCCCCTTGGTGGTCACCGTAACATCTGCTGGTGGTTGAACATATTGGAAAAGGACCACACACACACACACACACACACACACACCTTACATGCCATGGCCCTAACTGGACGGGGAAGTGAAGTGAACCATCTGATTGTTTGACCCACACACAAAAATACCATAGATACCACAAGAAGTTCTGCATATCTTGTCTTCACACTTTAGGAATTTGTTAAATCATTCCAACGCCATGTGCTTGCCATATTGACCTCCCTCACACCAGAGCCACACACACACACACACACACACACTTTACCAACCAGTGTTCAACAGCAGTGTTTGCTTTTGTTGGATAATGAAACCCCGACATGGCAGCTCAGTCCATAGCGATGCGTCTGTGTCTGTGTCTGTGTGCAGACACGCTTTACTGTGCGTGTAAACCGGTCACCCATGAGGGGTCAAACGTCACTGTGTTTCCACCAACATGTTGTCCGTGCGTTGGCGCTGGAGATGCGGTTTTCGTCACTTTTCCAAAATTATGTTGTCCACGTCAAGTCAGATTAGAAGTCTGCAATCCTGCGTCGGAGACTATTACTGCAAATATGCTGTAAATTTCTCAGGAGAGGACGAGGTGACAAGAAACGTCACAAGAAAATGTGCTTTGAAATGTGTCTTTGACTCCTCAAACTGGTCTGACAGGGAAACTTGAGACAAAAGTAAAGAAATATTAAAATTGGTGAGACACAAATATGTAGATTTCTCTTAGTTTTGGCCCCTAGACAGGAACAAAAAAGTGTAGTTTGTTAATTTATGCTGCAACTTGAAGTCAAGTAAGGTCTGTTTATATAGTTGTCATGCCTGCCGATAGGAATTGGACACTAAATCAGTCACAAACCAAGAGCCAGTTTTTGGTGATTTAACCGGTTTATTGTCAAGACAGAGGAAGCAGGTGGGAGCAGATTTGCAGGTCGAGGGAGATGGACCAGAACCAGGTTTAATCCAGGGAAAGCAGGGGTGGAAATGCAGGGAGGAAGGAGTTAGTTGCTCGCTGTTAGCTCAAGTAGTAATTAGCAAAGTGCGCTTTCCTGCCAATATGGCGGTGTTGTGATTGCTGGTGCAGGGTGACGTCAGTTGCCAGAGCTCTATTAGTTGCTTCACTTCACACTTCATAACACACCACATTTAATTGTCGGTAACGGCGGTTGGTAATGGTTGGTAGCGGTTGGTAACGGTTGGTAACAGCAGTTGGTAACGGCGTTTTAACAATGGAAATAGTAATTAGTTAGATTACCCGTTAAAAAAACAACAACTCTTGTTTATGGTAAAAACAATATGAAAATAAACCTCAGGAGAAGCCGTTGAGGAGGAAACCCTCTTCCAAGATGCATGCAATAGATGTTGTGTTCAAAAGACAGACAGACAAAGGGAAGGAGGGAAATTTGGATTTATTCAGATTCAGATTTATTTCCATCCAGTGTTGCATTCATTTTTCACTAAGATCTTGTATTGATGATGGGAGAGTTTGACCACTGCATAAAGCCTTCTCCAGCACATCCCAAAGATTCTCAATGGGGTTAAGGTCTGGACTCTGTGGTGGACAATCCATATGTGAAAATAATGTCTCATGCTCCCTGAACCACTCTTTCACAATGTGAGCCAGATGAATCCTGGTGTTGTCATCCTGGAATATTCCCGTGGACATCAGGAAAGAAATAATCCATTGATGGAATAACCTGGTCATTCACTATATTCAGGTAGTCAGCTGACTTCATTCTTTGGGCACATAATGTTGCTGAACCTAAACCTGAGCAACTGCAGCAACCCCAGATCATAGCACTGCCCCCACAGGCTTGTACAGTAGACACTAGACATGATGGGTGCATCACTTCATCTGCCTCTCTTCTTACCCTGAGGCGCTGATTAACCACTATCCTTCCAGTTTCTAATAATTCGTAGAACAGCTCTTAACCCAATTTTAGTAGTTTCTACAATCTCCTTAGATGTTTTCTCTGCTTGATGTATGCCAATGATTTGACCCTTCTCAAACAGACTGACGTCTTTTCCACGACCACAGGATGTGTCTTTAGACATGATTGTTTATGAAATGAGAAGCTACTCATTGCATCATTTGGGGTTAAATAACTTGTTACCAGCTAAAAGATAATCACCCATAGCGTAATTATCCAATAGGAGGCTCATACCTATTTGCTTAGTTAAATCCAGGTCAGGCAGTATATATCGAAATACTTTTGCAGAATGAGGAACAGAGCTGTCATCTTCCTGTTTTTCAATTTTACTGCTCTGGTTACAAATTCTGCCAAATTTCTCTGAAATTAATTGTCCCAAAGTCAAGCTGCTCAAGAGAATGATTCATTCCTTCAGCAGCTCTAACACGATTTCACAAACCCCACATTTCCAAAGAACATCAGCCTCATCCGCTCAGTGCAGTGGCACGAAGTCACCACATTTAGTCCCAATCATTTTCCGTTTCAAGTTTAAGCTCAGATGACAGACTTAATAAGAGCGTGCAGCTAACACATACCAGGTGATTGTACTCTGTGAAGAAGTTCAGTGACATCATTGTTCTTCTTCTGAGCATGTGGACTCCTTATGTGGATATTTACGGTAAGAGTGCAGAGAGGATGCCATAACCCCATGTTTGTTTCGTTCATTGTCCGATTGAACGCTTAAATGTAGATAAATATGGCAGATAAATGAGAGCATAAAACTGTTAATGTGTCCTTTCCTTTTGAAAGGCATTTCCTTTGCTTAAATGCTTGACAGTGGCAGGAAAATATTATCACTATTTGGGAGGAACTCTGAAATTTAATGAATGGATGTTACATAGACAATAAACTATCTGTTCGGCTTAGAGAACTAATGTACGGGAAGAAAAACAGAAACAACGCTGTCAAGTGTGCACACACAGAAAGCTGTTTCATCTCATCTGAACACTGAAATACACAAATATTTATATGATTGTCTAGAATGAATTAACTGTAGACCAACTGGTCAGCATGATTCGGGAGAAGACATCTCTCTATTAAGGTTTGTAGCTCTTCTTAGCTTCTACCTAATGGTAACTCTATTGGTTTTGCCCCTTTTCCTCTGAGCTGGTCTCCATGAGCTTCAGTGACGAACACAGACTAGTGCCACCTGCTGGCCATTGGCTGTAGTCTTTCGTGTATTCAAGTGGTAATTTTTGGTCCTGATCATAGACTGTATATAAATATGGACAATGCGTCCCCACTTCCTTGCACTGGTCAAAGTGACGCTATTTTTCCAGAGATATAGGCGGCGCCATCTTGCGAATTTGGAGCCAGAGTCTGTGCAGTACAGTCTGAGAGTGGAGCCATGTGGAGCCGCAATATCGATGACTGACTCACTCGCATTTTTGTTTAATTAATACTATGCTCTGCTCTACAGCCATCAGTTACACGGAAATTTTGGATTATGCACTGTACTTATTTGTTTTTTATTAATTAATGAATTTATTTATTTGTTTTTTACAACTCACACTGTTCCACAGGACCACTTTACAGAGCGGTTGGCACGGCAACTGGTAGTCGCCGTTATGTCACATCCTGTTTATATAGCGCCAAACAACTAACTTAAATGAAACGCATTCATCAACATATACATATATACATATATTAACTACCTAAAATGACAGAAACCATCCTTGAAAAAAAATTATTTGATGTGTACTTCAGTGTTTTAGTTTGGCCCAATTCCCATCCACTAACATGGAGGAGGTGGAGCTTATGACCTATACTGCAGCCAGCCACCAGGGGGAGCTCTACTTGCTTTGGCTTCGCGTTTGAGGAGCTGTTCTGTCATCCGTCTTTATACTGTCTATGGTCCTGATGTAAGGCGACATCACAGTCGACCCTAATTGCAGATAATTCCTTGATGTTAGTTTAGTGTCTCTGAGCCTCAAGAGTCAGTTAGTATTGAACACCTCCATCTCAGGAGGGCTAAAATGATAATCATTCATTTCTTTCCTTTTTTTGCGTTTCTGGTTCAGGCAGAGGCGGAAACCAGCACCCAACATTTCCCCTTAACCCTCTTGGAGCATCAGTTCCAGCGGAGGCAGTTTTAACTTATGCAGAGCCCTCTTGATCAGTCACAGAAAAAAATATCTGAACGGTTCCCAAAATTCTAATAGGAGCCAGTCAGTTCTGTTGAGGCCTCGCCTGACAGAGGAGTCAGGAGGAAGAATGTTTGGACCACAAGAAGAGGCTGTTTTGAGTATAAAGGATGGAAAATGTGACGTGTAATGCACACACAGACACAATTACCTGCAGAAAGCTACTCATTTTGGCTTTCCATCAGCCACCCACTACAGTGAATTTTAAATGAAAATCTATTGTCTTCAAGAATAAGAGGACACAAATACTTTTCAGAGTCCTTTCTAAATACCCCGAATATACCAGGGGACTCTGTCCAGGCAATCTTTTTCTCCTGTGTTTACATGAGTGCATGCATGAGAATGTGTTGTAGCGTAGGTAGTTGCCTGCGTGTGTGTTCATGTTTGAGTGTTTCAGGCAATGACATTATAAACATCCCACAATTATCTCTGATTGCCTCTGGGACCCCTGACTCCCACAAAACCCGAAGTCGTGCAGCAGCTATCACGGCATTTGAGGCCCTGTCACATTTATGGGTTCACCATAATCTGTTCCCCATGGAGATAATTATCTGTGATGAAATGTTTATATATAAACTGGCTCTTGTTTGTCACATTTCTCTGTGTCACCCAAAAACTTTAGCCTAAGTGCTGTTTTTCTATTATTGCCGTTCTTCCTCAGTGTTTGTTTACTGCTTATTTACACTGAGCTGTACATACTGTTCCAGCGCCGACTCACTGTAGACATCACATCTGCTTCTACTATACATTATATACGTCACTGCACACAAGTAAACATCAAACTACACAAGCTAAAGACCACACACTGATGACTGCAACTTTATAGCTCTTGATTACATTTCTACAAAGTGGATTTAACTAAATAATTACACGTCACAACAAACAACATGTAAAGATGCATCACATGCAGTTCAACACGAATGAGTAGATTTTCAGTTATCCGGGTTATGGTTTAGCTAAACGATAGTGATAGATTTCACCTCCACTGTGAGTCTGGAGAGTTTCTGGTCTTTAAAAGGTCATTAGAAAACTTGTGGAGAAAGAGGGACAGAGCAGAAAAACTCAAACAAGTCCAGTTTTTGCCTAGAATGTTTGACGAGTGAGTTATGAGTACAAAACAAATTACAATTACTGATAAAAAAAAATAATGCA
Organism: Chelon auratus; assembly: GCA_030220025.1. Lineage (NCBI taxonomy): Eukaryota > Metazoa > Chordata > Actinopteri > Mugiliformes > Mugilidae > Chelon > Chelon auratus. The sequence continues at coordinate 2,560 of JASGAT010369382.1, read as the reverse complement.
CTGTTCTTTGAAGTGGCAATCTCAAAAATCGAATTTGTTCTCTTTGTCGCCCCCTATGGCAATAAGTGGTAACTGCATGTGTAATGGTCAGTGTCAGTGGATCTCAGGCTCAGTCTTCTTTTTGTCACTTTATCTGCAGATAAAGTAGATAGCGACCCAATGGACATTTATTAAAATAAAAAATACTTTTGAGACACATGCAATTATATCCACTTTATGCCTCTTTGCCAAATTTTACAACCTGGCTTGTGGGATGCAAAATGAAGTGGAAAATGAACATCAGAGTTTCAAAAATGAAGGATATAGTTAAAGAAATGACACAAACAGGCAAAAATAGGCAGCAAACTACCGTGAGCTACAGCAGCTAGAGAGTAGTGACTTCCTTACACCAGGCATGCCTTTTTATTCTCAGGTGTGTTTGATTAAAGCAATCAAGCCAATGCACTAGCCAAGCCCAATATGGCTGCTCATGTAACACTTATTTACAGTACAAGTGATATCTTAAATTCAGATCGAGTCTCTGAGAAAGAAAAACAAACAAATGTAAACAACAATCTTTGAACATTCTCCCCCGTTTCCTCCTCTCAAATCTGTCTCCAGTGAATCTTGAGTCAAACCAGATTTATTTATACCAAGGGAACATAACAACAAGCTGTAAACACAACATTTGATTGTTATCCTTTTATAGTTGTTGGGAACATGTTAGAAAATAGCTGCATATTTACACAATTGCCAGCTGGATGAAATATGAAAATCCAATAACAGCTACGTTTATACCTTCGTTTTTGGTCTCCACCAACTCCCAGGGGTTAAATCTGGTACTAAGTGTTGGATATTGTTTTTATCTAGCCATAAGGTTTTTCTATCTTGTTTGTTTGGTGCTAATCAGGTGGTATACTATGGGGTTTTAGAGGCTGTGTCACTATAAGAGTAGAAAAAATTAAGTTATGGGACATAAAACCAAAACAATATGCTGAAAGACACTAAAACGCTAAAAGTGTCAGATGAGACTGACATTGAGTTTGTCACTAGATTTCATATTACACATAATCATTTGAAGGATTGTGAGTATAAAAATATAAAATGTTGACATTTCTCCAAAAGAAAATTGCAAAAAAAGAAGAAAAATTAACAAATGTAAAAAAAACAATCTCTGGAAACATCACAAAACAGATAGTACACACCTTGTTCGACTATAGTTTGAACATTTTCATCCACTTAAAACTGTCTCCAGTGAATCAAGAGTCAAACTTTGAGTGTATCACATGAATATGAATGAAAGTAAGGTCACAAAAGTTCTCACTCCTTTTCTACATCATTTCCTACATTTGCAAGCAAAACTCAGGAAATTGTTTGCATATGTGTGCGATTGTTTACTGTGTTTAGGAAGATGTATGGCAGCATATGCACCACACAGAAGAGAGGCTACTTAAACGTACGGCGGCCCGCCTCCCTCAGAGCTGCTGTACAAAATCAACAAGGGCCGAGCGTCACTGGAAATAAAACGAAGAGGAAAAGACGGAGAACAGACAGTGGGGCAAAGTGTCTGAAAGCAGCAGTTTCCAGTCGGCGCAGCTGGATTTCTGTTATTCTGAGCGGAGGCAGGGAAATGAAAGCTGGATTTTATATGGCAGCTCCTCCCAAAAACACAGAGAATGAGGGTTAACCAAGGGTCTGACTGTGGGTCTGTGCGAGGTCATGTGTTGGGCTCGGGTTTTAAAGAAACAGACCTACCAAGTAGGAAACACTTTTTATATACAGTATACCTCCTCTTAGTGTCAATACAGCCTGATATTTTCCTTTCATCGTTACACAGATGATACCCAGATATACCTCCACGTAAAGCCCTAGAACACCTCTGGTCTTGGCCGTCTGTTTAAGAAACAGAAACATGTACTTGCTGCATGTGCAACTCGAGCTTTAACTTAGCACCTGTGATGAATAGATAAAAAACATTAGTCCTGTTTCTATCTTTGAAATATTCCCAAGAGCTGATCAGTTGTAAGTTTTAAAGAAGTTATGCATATATTTCAAAACTTTTTTTGTGGTACATTGTGTGTAGAGCACTTTATGACATTGATTTGTGCAAACAATCTTATTACATATCTTGTCAACTTGCCTATTGTTTAAGATAACCCAGTTTGTAGAGCATAGACTAGAATACATCATAATGAAGTATACATCATTAACTGCGATTTGTAAATGAAAAATACAAAAGAATGGGCAGCAAACTAAGACCAGGTGAGCTTCAGCAGCAACAGTGACTTCCACACCAGTCTCCAGTCATGGTTTTTTATCCACACCTTCTCAGGTGTGATTGATTGAGGCGATCAAGACCATGCACCACCCAAAGACACATGGATTGCCACTGAAAGACCAATATGGGTGCTCATTTAACGCCTATATACACTCACCGGCCACTTTATTAGGTACACTTGTCCAACTGCTCGTTAACTTAAAATTTCTAATCAGCCAATCACATGGCAGCAACTCAATGCATTTAGGCATGTAGACATGGTCAAGACGATCTGCTGCAGTTCAAACCGAGCATCAGAATGGG
>JASGAT010369379.1:0-11462 GCA_030220025.1 Chelon auratus | reverse complement strand
GGCAAACATTTAAACAAGTGTAGGTTGATGTTAGCATCAACCTACACTTGAGCGTACAAACTGCGCGCACAATTTTATTTTTAAAGCATATATTTATTATAGGAATTATCACAGCAATTTAACTGTTTTACTTAGCTTGTTTTAAACTAATAAATGTGTTTTAAGACGGTGTAAATTAACATACTGCTTACAGTACATTTCTGTTGGCTCACACATCTTACTTTTTACCTCATATAATTATATCAAATATTGCATTGGTGCATTTTAATCTGTGGAATGGAAATATGGGTATGGGTGTGAAATGTAATGCAGTTATTCTCCTGCAAGGCTCATAGTGTGGCTTTTAGTTTTTTTTTTTTTTTTTTTTTTTTTNCAATCTCAGCTCAACAGAAATGATGTTTTCATTCCGATCATATTTTCAGGCTCATTTTTATATTATTAAAGCGTACAAGTTGCCACATGACTTTGCTTTAAATGAAAAGAGATAGATTATCTGAGCAAGGTGCCACTTCATGAGGTAGATGAAGCTGGGCTGGAAAAAAAAAGAGATGCACACTATCACTAGCCAATCATGCCTCTGGGTGGGATCTTCTCTCATTTGAAGTCTGCCTCCTGTGGCTCTCAAGCATCAGGCCTTGTAAGGGGAAACCTAATAAAGAGGGCATATTGTAAAAGTTCAAGACTCGGGCCGTCATTAAGCTGTTCTCTTTTCTCCATCTGTGTAATGGATTACCGTCAAATTCTGGGCACTGCATACAGTAGTAATAAGCAACACAACCTTGCAGGATCAAGTTATTGTTACTTCAGAAGCTAGTTTGGATTTTTAAGGAGTCCAGGTCATGAAAAAAAACAAAACAAAAACATGAACATAATCACACACACTTACTTACTCCCAAGTGCACACACACACAGATGTCCCGTGGTTGATGGGGGCGATAAACCTGTGTCATTTGCCAGCTTTTCTTGGGTGTCACATCATGTACAAGGGCCCCCCCCCACTCCCCCTTACCCATCCCAGCTCCTCTACCCATCCCACCAATCTCTCACTGTGTGCTAATGGCTACATTACCTAGCAGAATCATGACTAGCCAGGCTCTGTTGCCCTGCAGATTATGCCTGACCCAATTTCTGCAACAGCCGCCCAGTGTTTCTGGGAAAATGGATAGCGTTAGACAACATCAGTGATTTATGGGTAACTCCAGCACCGGCGACGAGGTGAGGTGCAGGAGGATGAATTTGTGACAGATTGGAGAGAGAGAGAGAAAAGAGAGATAGAGAGGGGGATCCGGGGACGGCAACGCTTATGAAAAGGAGCAATAGCTTTGGCTGAATGAAGCTGTTTATTAGTTTCCAAGTGGTCATTATGTCATCAGGTGTGACGGCGATGTGCCGCTCTTTTGGATGGATGTTTGCACCCCACTGACTTGAGGGAAATCTGCATGACCTGTCACCTGAGGTTGTTTGATTTACAAGACAGGGAGAGGGAGCGAGAGAGAGAGAGAGAGAGAGAGAGAGAGATGTGTGTGTGGAGATGCTGTGAGGAGCAAAGGAGAGAAGAAGACCCAAAGTGCAAGGGAGGAATAGGTGGGAGGCCAAGGAGGGGGTTCAATGTAACTATGTATCACCGCAATGGCAGGCGTGAATTACAAATTTTAATAGCAAGGCAATGAAAATGATTTGAAGTGGTTTAAACGGCAAAGAGACAGCGACTGGCATGGTGATGAAGATTTGTTGAGATGATATGTTGTGCCTTAGGATTCATCAAACCTGCCTGGTAAGGTGAAAAGCAAGTGTAATTCACTCTGTGGTATAATTTATGATGGGAGTAATGGAAACTGTGGGCTACACGCAGTGTGGAGAGGGAGAGGCAAAGACAGAGTGCACCGGGCAAATTGATTCTCAGGATAGTTTTTAGAGCGTATTTACAAGATCATAATGAATTATACTAAAACCCCCAGATATCACCTCTTTTACATCTCGAGATAAAATCATGTAGATCAAAACTAACTTAATCGAGACCCCATTAAATTTAAACAGGCTGCAACAGCATTATCTCCCACTTTCCTTTTATATTTCTAATGTTCTCTAATATCTGAAGATCTTATTGTTATTATTTTTTACATATTCCATCCTTTCATTATTTATTAGAATGAAAGCTTTCCAGCAACCTCCCAACATATTTACAGCCATTTGATTTAAAGAGGGTATGTGTGGCTTCATATTAGAGTGAAAGGTTATGAAGTATAACGCCGCGAGCAGACGCAGAGCCTCGGGTCTGCCTCAAGACAAGAGTTTTAAAAGCGATCGCAATGCATTAAGCCAGACAACTCTCAAGACCTGTTTGCTCCCTAAATGAATTTGAGGGGAACGTAACAAGGTTTTTGAGGCAGGCCCTGTCATCCGCTGGCTTTAACCAGCTTCTGTATTTATGGGTTAATGGTTAAAAAGGAGAGCTTGGAGCAGAAGTGATTTTTCATGATTCTGTTTTATATCAACTGGAAATGAAGGAGCTGAAGGGAAATTGTGTTTGTCCCCCCTCCCCCCAACCCCCCGCCCCTCTGCAGCCCCTAACCTGTCCCTTTAACAAGAGAGGAATATGCTACCAGGCGAAGGGGCATGGCAAATGCAATACATTGGGTAAGTAAATTAAATGAAGTACGGCAAAATAATACCTTCAGAAATCATTTGCAGCACTTTAAAGATCCAGAATAAAATCCAAATGAACACGGTGAACGAGAGCGTCCATATCGAGCTTTTGAATAGTCTGTCGTGCGTTCAAGACAAAACCCAAAATGTTAAGTTTACTTAACTCCCAATACTCCCAATAGACTGACAGCATTAATACGACATATTTTGACATGTTCAGAGCTCAAGGTCAAATACAAGCTGCACTTTTATTTGAATCCTCGATGAAAAACCTCTCCATCTCCAAGTTAAACCACCCAAGAACAATATTTAACCAAAAATGTGGATTAGGGCTTTAATGGTGAAATGCATTATGCTTCATTGTTAAATTACCAACCATTTCTTGAACTGGCTGTTTTGAAGTGCCATTCGCTGTCCAGTATGCATCAAACTATTATAGACTGCAGTGCGCGTAGAGAATTCGGCTATTACTTTAGAGATAAGCCCATTAGCATTACTTTTGACACAATAATGGATGTGAGATACAATTTTCTGCTCTCCATTTTGTATTTGTAAGGATAATAGGGGGATTATCTTGAAGGCCTTATGCTACACACTCAAGTATGAGACCCCAGAGACAGAGAGCTCTGCAACAGTTGTTTTCACATCCTCCCCTCGCTCCCTCAACCCTTCCCTCTGCTCCAAGACCCTCTCGGATAGAGGCAGGGAAGATAAAGCATGTCATTATTCTATTAAAGACCTACAATTTTTGTAATGGGACTTGCAGTGCTCGGCAGAAGTGCAGGCAGCTTCTTCAATATCCTGGACATTATTTGCTCGTTTAGTTAAATGATGTTTCTAATTCCCTCATAATTACTTGTAATGAGGCCGTCTCCCTCGTTTTGATGCGGCCACATCTTAATACAGCATGGCATTCTTTTTTAGGGATAATTACCTCTCATGAGGCCGGAGAGCAAGGCTGGGGTTTGTTGTGCGCTGCACACGTGGCAAATTGGCTTGTTTCCTGCCATCTTGTCTTCCTGCAAATTGGTAAATTAAGTTTTCTCGGCTGGAGCATTAGAACTGTTAAGTTTGCTTTCTCGGCTCCTTCAAATGATTGGCTTCACTGGCAGGGGGACGGCTGCATATTCTGTGCTTTGTCTCAATAACCTTGTAGACGTTTTATTTACAGAGCATACAGTCACTGTTAGAGCTGAATATTGGAGGATTAAGAAAAATGGGGACGGTTTTTTATCCGAACATTTACAAATTCATACAGTCCTTGATTTTAAATTATTTATTCTTGCTTCAATTTTAAAGGCATAATTGTAAAACCCGAGAGCTAAAACTGTCATTCAGGGTTATTAAGTTGTTTTGCAAAGAAGTAAACACTGGAGTGACACAGTGCCGGTTAGGTTCATTGGTCATAGTGCTGACAGACAAGTGTACCGTAACAGACACCTGCACTGCCACTGTGTCAACAACATCAGAGGCATATTTCCATAATTTTCATCTTGATAATATCATCAAGGGAGATATGCAAGTCATGTTTATTTTAGAGTTTCTAAATAAATATTTTATATTTCAACGTTCAAATGCGATGGTTTTAAAATGCAGAACTCAAGCCTTGAATGGATTTTGTCTTTCCTGTTCCCCCTCAGCGACCAGACCTGTCTGTGTTGTCCCTCTGAAATGATCCAGCTGCCGTACTCAAACCGCAGCCGTTGCAGGGTTGGCTGAGGGGTTTTTATTTCTAAGTGCTGATGTGTCGCAGACAGTTTGGCTCTACAAGGGCCTGTTACACGCCGATTAAAGAGAGGGAAGGAGTGCTCCCACAGGGCGGCCTCGTACATTTACCCTGACCACAAAAAGGTCTAACGTTTACGCCCTGGTGCTGACATGACCTTCAAACAAGGTCCCTCTGCTGCCTGGGTGGATACTGGAACTGTCTGGAGGAGACCTGCAGTGGCCCTAACAGACAGACAGGAAGAAATCATATCTTTTATATCAGGAATGACCTGTCTGCTATATCCTGGGAGGAGAAAAGATATGGCTTTTATTGGAATATACAGGAAAGGATAGTTATTTTTGCACGTATATGGCAAAATGTGATTTTCCAAAAAGCTTTTGTCAGATTCACTGAATGTTGGAACATGATATGACAAGTATCCCTCCATTGAAATCACCTGCATTGAACAAACTGACAAACACAAAGGCCACTAAATAATTCAGAACCAAACCCAGTCATCAGTCATCTATTGGGGGGAGATAAACATATCACTGGTTATTGTTTTTATTTGTGAGAGCACAGACAGATTCTCAAGTGATCCTCTTGTCTTTGCTGGTTCAGTGATCTGTTTGTTATGAGATCTGATATTGAGGTCTTCTTAATACGGAGAGTTGGGATCTCTTTGTAAGAACCAAGTGGTCTCTTTCAGCTGCAGGGGTCTGGTGCATAGAGAGATGATCTGTCACTTCAGTCTAAGACTGACTGCTGACCACATAGCCTACAGCACAGCAGCAGGGAGCACAATGAAAGCAGCGCTATCACCTGACAGCTAATTAGGGATCACTCCCCTGGAAGGGAATACATTGTCTTTGAGGGAGTGAGAGAAAGAAAGCAAGAGGTCACTGAAATCCGTGTGAAGTGTCAGTCAAAGCCACAAGCCACCTGCAGTATCTAAAGGCAATTCCTTGAAGAGTGGGCTTGCTTATATGTTTGGTTATCAGTGGTGTAAAAGGCTAAGGACTTCACATTAATACAGTCCTTTTTTATAATGTCCCGGTTCAGCAACACCAATTGTCCCCAGTTTTGTCTGCCAGTGTGCCTGTATTTGTTGCAGTGAGCATGTGCGTACATATGCACAGCCAAGAGTGTGAGTCTATAGTTTATACGGGAGACCTGGGAGTTCTTTGAAAACACATTTGTAACCATTAGTTGAGTGTAAGGTTTCATGTGCAGAGTGCATCCTCTGGACTGGTGTCAGAGATTCTGTGAGGCTCTGCCGCAGCCTTTCGTGGAGGGACAGTGCTGAGAGGAGGAGGAGGAGGAGGAGGAGGAGGAGGATGGAGGTGGTGGTTGGGGAAGAGGAGGGGGGAGCAGTGGAGCCTAGGCGTCCCACCAACAATGCATCACAGCAGGCAGGGTGTAACTCGAGCCCCCCCTCTGGCCCTGGTGTGGCCTGCCACAGCGCACTCCCTCTCGGACCCTTTTGCACCCCCAAGATGCTCTTAAAGAGATTTGGTCAGCGAGAAAACAGTTCTTCAAAAGAATCGTCGTCACATTAGAAAGGAATTAGCTGAGCCTGAGGCCAAGGATTCCCTGACCTGACTAATTCTGCACCCCTAAACAATCCGTCTCGGTGCTAGGCGGCTGGTGAGGCACGTTCTCGGCGTACTGGGGAGGAGGTCTTTTAGCTAGGGAGATTCCCATGGTCCTTCAGGTGAACAAACCTTACAGAGGTCATCGGGAAAGGTTACTGGGTAATCCATCTAAACAACAGCGTGCAGGTAGATGTGAGAGGTGTCCGATAAAACAGGTACAGTTATAGGTAAAGAGATTTTAAGGCATTGTAAAGCAAAAGTCAAGTCTAATTTTTCATTCTGCTACAAAATGAAGGAAACCACTTAGACTGATGCAAACCACGTTCATGGCTAATTTAATTAAGAATTTAATTTAAAATTCTTGCACTATTCAAGAGCTAATTGATACTGTAATATTATATAATTGCAAACTCTTTCAGTTGTTGGTCATCTAAAATCCTAACATGAATGCGGGCTTCCATCAACATAATTTTTCAGATCAGCACAGAGAAACCATTTCAGCACTTGGCCACCTGTTCTTCCAAGCCTGCAGGGCCCGCTGGCAATAACCTTTCCTCTCACTATTAGACAAACTAATCAGATTGGGGAAAAAAATGGAAGTGGGGAGGGGCAAAAACTTACAAACCACATGCTGCAGGGTGGGACTCGACACCGCTTCTATTCCAGTGTCTCTGATAGTTAAGGAGCTTCTATAGCCTTCAGCATGATCAGGCTAACGCGCAGTAGGAGGCCTGTGAAAGAGACAAAAGAGAAAAGAGAAAACATGTAGGACTCTGAACAGCATACACAAACAGCACTGATTCTAACTAATTTTAAAGGTCTAATTGTATTATGACACATTTTCTGCAAAATGATCAGTTTTGCTATGTATTTATTAAAATGAACATTTTTGTTTCATTCTATAAAGTGCTGACAACATTTCTCTCAGATTTGAAATTAAAATATTGCCATTTAGAGCATTTATTGGCAGAAAATGACAACTGGTCAAAATAACAAAAAAGATGCAATGTTTTCAGACCTCGAATAATGTAAAGAAAACATTTCTTAAACAACACTAATATTTTAACTTAGGAAGAGTTTAGAAATCATTAACAAACACTGGAATGGACTGACTGCCATAGATGTAGAGATGCTGATTTAAGAAACATTTGTGGGAGTGGTCTCTTAATTTTTCCAGAGCTGTATATTATAAAGGAATCCCAAAGTACTTGTACCTTATATTACTTGTAAATTTTTTGAAATTTGAACTTTTTCCATCTATGATGACCCACTAGCAGCAAAGCATATGGATAGGTTCGGTGGCTCAAGAAGACTTGCTTCAAAGCCATCAGCACTGATGTGGTAAGGCACTGGAGATTGTTAAGGAAAACATACACTTGTTAAACCAGCAGGACCCAGAAATGGCACTGAGCAATTGGCCAATTAGGAAGTGGTCCGTCATGTCAAACTCATTTGCAAAGGGAAGGCTTAACCCTTAGGGTTCGGAGGTCGGGATCAAAGGGTGTCCCCCTTGGGATCTCACAGAGATCCTTGGAGAAACGCTGATCCCAAGCTTTTGTAAAGGAATCTTCTAATTACAATAAATCTCCACTGCAAGGTAAAGGCAGGGGTGCTTGGTACAGTGGCCATATGATAGCTCTTTCCTGAGAGCCTGCAGGTACTCTATAGATGTCTAGGAGACTGATAGGAGACAGTATTTGCCACCAGGGAAGCGGCCTCTCATTTGCTCAGTTCAGAAGCTCAGAGAGTGATCACAGGTTTGGCGGCTCGGGCTGACCAGCACCTCCAAGCCTTTATAGCCTCTGGTGTGTAACTGGGTCTTTGACCTTGCCCACAGATTAGTATCAGTATCAGTACTAGGACTGGATGTAACGCTCCCATTCTTAGTCCTATTTCTTTTTTTTGTCTTGTTTTCTCATGAGGTTACATCATAGTTGGGTTCCTCTCAATAGAGAACATTAGGACTTTAGTTTTCTACTGTGAACGTTTGTGGTTGTTTTGATGACGCATACTGATCTCTGCTCATAAAGTAATAGTTTGATTCTGTCAAAGTTGTGGTGTTTGGTTTGGCGTCTTACCAATGCTGGGTGATAGTTTTGAACTTTTTAAACTTATGGTCCATAAGAGTTGAATGCTTAGCAGGTATTTCATCTATTTGTTCTCTAAAGCAGAACAAATAAATCAACAGTGTCCAGTTTATACTGATTCCTGAAGAACAGTGTATAGTTAGTCTGGAGAGTAAACCCTCACCCTGCAGACTTTTATTGTGCCCATGAAAAGAGAACGTGATGGCTGACGGGGGAAATCAGCGGATGCATGTTCAACTGTGTTTTCCGCCTACATATTTAATCTCGCTTGCAGAACATCCTTCTTTGTTCCCTCTCCAGGCAAAGTTGTAAGACTCTCTGTGGGTTTCTCAGCAGGCGCTACTGTCGGCCAAGGGGGAGGAGAGAGGAAAAGGAGGGGAGAGTAGCAGTTTGTTCTTCCTGCAATTAGCATTCACGGTTAGCTAAGCAGAACTAATGCAGCGAATCTTTGAGTCTCACGTTACCTGTCCTCCACTGCTGGAGTACCTGCAGGCCAGATTAAACTGTAGCGAGACGACAAACCCCCATGTATCCATTACAAGCCTTTTATTATTAGCTGTGTTATTGGTAATTCCTTTTGAATGGCCATGACAAATACTATGCAACGGCTAAGGTGGACTTCAAAAAAACAGGATACTTCATGGGTGTGGATAATGTGCTACTGATACTGTAATTCTGCAAACAAACTGAGAGTGAGAATTACGCCTGCACTGGTGTGGCATTGTTTGGCAGCGCTGACGGAAGGCATAACTCCCAGCGGCACATTTTGATCTGACCTGTTTTAAGTGATGGGCTTCCCATGACAACAGTTAGTGCTGTCACATGTCAACACAAGAGGCATCTGCCCTCAAACGTCACTCGCTCATTCATATTTTATGCCCCTGTCTTTCACAAACATCCGTTTTTCTTAACCAGTAAACTGCTGCGTTTCTTCTAGTGTTATTTGGCTTTGTTTTAAATTTTAAAACTTTTATCTCTGGTATGCTCTTTAGCATTTAGGTCAAGATGGAATGATGTCATGCCTCCCTTTTCAACTGGGGCAGGATCAGGATATGGGCTCTCGGTGTCACCATTATGGGATATGGAGGAAGCAACAATGATCTCATGAGTCTTAAGTGACACAACAAAATGGCCACTTAGTAGGCCCTGTCACGCAGTTCCAAGAAAATGCTCCGGGATTCAATTTTTTTTGTTGTTTTTTTGTTGTAATTCTTCGTCTGCAGTTAAAAATGTACACGTCCAATCTGATTAATTTATGTTGCAAAATTGCTGGACGATCAGTGCTCCGGACTCATTTTTTTTCCCATATTTTTCTTCTCCTCCCGAGTATGTTGATTTGGTGTGTTTATCCTCAGCTAATCATTATCAGTTCTCTGAAGTGTATTCTTATCAGTTACAAACAGGTACAAGCAGCACAAGTGCCCCCAATTGATCCACTAAAGACTCCCACTGTGATGAGGCCACTGTCTAGTCGCCTAGAGCCCAAGAAGAGACACTGCTCAAAATCAATAAGTCCTCCTGTGTCACTGGCTCTTCTAAAGTCCACACTTCTAGTAGCCCATCACTGCGAAAGTGTGAGAAATCATTCAAAGACAACTGATACTCAGTGCCACAGTGCAGCTGCATTGATGATATTAATTGCACAAGTTGTTTTCAAGCGATCTGAAACCAAAGTGCCACAAATATAGTTTAGAAAGCAGGCTTTATTCTGAACTGGTGGAAATGATCACTGTCTATACCTGGCTTTTATTTATTTATTTTTTACTAATATGTCTCTTGTTCGATTTACCTGCGCTACATTGCAGTTCTCCCATCTGTTAAGCATCTAAAATGTTCTGTTAAAATAAGTAATAGCGGCTGCAATCAATGGACAGTAATTTCTGGGAAAGGTTACGGCACATTCTACCAAATGGTTAGAGGCAGTTTCATTTAATTAATGTTGTAGCCTGTGTTTGATGTACACGGTTTTAGCAGAAAATTGGTAATGCTGCCGGGCGGCTAGGTTCAGAAAACCGAGGCTATTTGCAGGCGAATCTTGTTGCAGCATATGGATAAAAAAATAATCACACTACAGTTTTAGTGCCTAGTGGACACCGTCTGAATTTGACTCCGCACTTTAGTTTAAATCAAAGCCTAATTGTTTAAACGGACAGGTTTTAGAGGAATGTATTTTAAGACTGAGGTACAACTCCAAGTGCTTCTGTCTATCTGTATCGCTGTAACTCCTTGTTGAACCAAAGCTACTTCCCTCTACTTGATGCCCAATCTAAATAAAAAAGATTGTAATATAATAAAGGACCCGTAGTCCCTACTTATGCAGTACTTGTTGAGTGGAACATTGAGATTTATATAACTCCTCTCAATGAGAGAGAAAAGGAGTGAAAGAGGGAAAGAGTATTTCTCTGTGATTGCGAGGGGGGTTTAAGGTTACCGACTAATTTCCCCGTCGTTACGAGCCGACAGCACCACATCCGGTGTCCTCAGTGTTTTTCAACAGGGAACAGTACAATCTGTTATACTGTAGGATCATCAGCTCTTCCTCAACCAATGATTACAAGTAATTACCTGTTTTTCTCTCCCTCCATCCATCCCTCCTCCTCTCCCTCTCTCTCTCTTCCCCTTTCTCCCTTGAGCTATTACCCTAACTGGCTGTTGTGGAGCAAAGAGGAGGTGTGTGGAGAACAAGGCAGGCTTTTATGGACTCCCCACCAGCGCCACTCCACACCGCTCCATTTTGAAATTATCGGGTCCCCTTGCTTTTGAAGTCTCTGTAAGCGCACCCTCCTATTTACGAGATGGCTACGTACTTAAAGGTCACAGATTGATCAAGAGGTCCTAAAGATGGCCTTTTCACTGAAAGCACCGCAATACTGTGGCTTCCACAGGCCACATCTGTGGGAAAAAAGGGAAAATAAAATGTATCACTCCCACAAAGTCAGGCATATTCAGACTTTAATGTACAATTCCATTTACCCTGGAAAATGCCACAATTGAGTATGGAATTCACAATGAGCACAGCAATTTATCAGTGCTTCTTTGTCCATTTCTGTTGGCTCAGGCTTAAGAATATTTTACTTACTGATTATCCGCAGGTCATTTCATAAATGTGTCAGACTCTAACTTTGGTTGAACATGAGACCTTCTCTTCATTGTTGTGTCCACTTAAAAAAAAATACATTTGACACACTCACAGAAAACACGGAAATCTCTCTGGCTGTGTCCGTGCAGGAAATAACAATGATCAGACCACGGTCTGAAACACGTTAGCTGTCTGTGAGGGCTTTTAAAATGACTGATGTTATGATGAAGCGCGTACGTGTCGTGATCTTTTATTTGCACATCTTTTATTCCACATTTTCAACAAGTTGTGATTTTAAGTTGTTATGATATAATTGCAAGAACTGTGCGTGTGACTATAACAAGATT
>JASGAT010369377.1:0-25533 GCA_030220025.1 Chelon auratus | reverse complement strand
TACAGTTTCTATGCTCTCATATATGAAAGCACAGTGTGTAAGAAGTGCCAACTTAAAATAACTTTACAGTAGTAATTGTGTGTGCAGTTGCATATGTATACAAATTATACGAAGTAAATGAATAAACGGGGAGGTCAAGCAGCGCTATATATGTATAAATATTGCAAACTGGGGTATGTGACGAAAACACTATGGTGATAAAGAAAGAGGTGCATTATTCATGTGAAATTATTCCTGATCACGCTTTCATTTCAGAAATATGAATCGCTGGGGGCCAATATTACTCCAGTCATTTAACCAATGAGAACATTTCTGCCTGAAAGAAGCCGATGCCTGGTTGACGCCATTTCTCACGCCCACAGACGGGCTCCGAGGGAGGGCTGGCTTATCACGCTCGCCCCTTATTCTTACTGTGTGACAAGTTAAATACATTTCATGCTGGGAGTTGGTCAACATGTTGCCAACTCCCTCATGAAATGTTGTCGAAGTGACTGACAGACAGAGTGTCAGCTTTTAGTAGCTCTGTTTGTTTAAGTCAGCCTGGGTAAACTACACCGTGCTGTGTTCAGGGATTTTTTGCCTTGGATCGTAGAAGCATGCTAAGTGATATTTCTTTGCTTGCAAATATATTGAGACCAGTATTAAATGTACATCTGTTCACAGGAACAACTCATTCTATCCTAAAACCTAGAAGAGACAAGTCTCACAATTTGATTCTCTTTAGCTCTATTAACGCTGATATACACAGATGTTTGGCGAATATGTGCAGAAAGTCAAATCAACGCTCTGTCTCTCTGACACGTTGTAATTTCTGTCATCCACTTGTGTCATCAGCTCAGCTGAATGGCCCTTTCTTTTGACCTTTGCATCATTGCTGAGTTAATGTCACTTTCCTGCTCAGCGGAAATAAAAGCTCATCTTTGACACATTCACTTTTGGAGAATAAAGCCTATTTAAATGAGAATGTCACTCAGTCACACTCTGCAGCGATTGTTATTTGGGGTGCGCGTATTTGCGTGCGTGAAGATATGAGTGGGTGCATGTGCCGAACAGGAAGCGGCAGACAAAGGATTTGTCTGGCGGAGGTTCATCAGCATGGAAGCAGTGTTACTGAACGTGGACGGGCTGTCTCTGTTCCCTTTGACCCCCACCTCTGTCTCTCTGAGGGTCTCACTGCTTTGATACCTTTGCCTTCCAGTTTATAACGTGATTAGTCTGAAAGATGTAACAAATATAGAGAACCACCTATGCTGGATTATTTTTTTATCCAGGATGTTTACAAATGAATCGACAATGTTTTCTTGCTCACTGGTTGAAAATATACCAATATCCGCAGTAAGCTAATATCAGCTGATATAGCGACCAGGCTGACTTATAAGTAAGGCTTTTAGCGTTTGATTTGCTTGTTAATTGAAATTATTTTTTAAGTGTTTCATGTTATAAAGTTAAGTAAATTGAAGCAGTAGGCAGTGCCCAAAGTTAATTTTAAAAATCTGTCTGCCTGATGACGCTCTTCGTGTCCTTTCTCCTGTGTGTGCGTAGATGGAGCGTCAGATCCTGATGCAGAACCAGATGAGAGAACGTCAGATGGCCATGCAGATCGCCTGGTCCAGGGAGTTTCTGAACTACTTTGGGTCTTTCTTTACCTTGGCTGCAACAGGACTCACTGTGGGGTGAGATTTATAGCTGAGGTCAAACCAGAGCTGTTTGTCTTTCTCTCTTTCACACACACACCCACATACACACACACCCACACACAGTGATAATGCACCTGCATGTGTGATCCTTCACAGTTTGGGTTTTAAATTAATCACACTTCCAGTCATCCAGTGGCCTTTACTGATGAAGCTCTGTCTATGACATTTTAGTGTTAGACACAGTAGTCAAGTCCAGGTCACGTTACAATCTTGCTTAAAAAAAAACAAAAAAAACTCAAAACCGCCTACCGATGGTGACACGAGTACATTTAAATGGATTTTATTCATATTTTCTTCTCTGGGTCTGACTTTCAAATATAAAAAACTGTGCTTTTTAATTTAAATCCAAGATTCATTTCTTCCCACATATTATTTAAACTATTTTGTCTTTGTATTTTTCTTCAGTGCCATTAAAAGAAAGAGACCAGCCCTGTTGGCTCCCATCATTCCACTCGGCTTCATATTGGCCTACCAGGTGGACAGCGCCTATGGGACGCTCATTTATCGTATGAGAGGTAAGGCTGTACAGCTCCGGGCACCCAGCGAGGTGCCACTTAATTTTAGCCAAGTACAACTCAGCGGTCATCAATTATTATCACACTACCCTTAACTTAAATATTCATATACATATATATGAAGAAATCCCAACACTGACTCATCCATCCCTCTATTCATTTGGCAGTTTTTTAGAAAAGCAAAGTACTTAGCTGATTTCAGCCGCCTACTGCAGCTGAATGAGAATAAGTATGTACTCGAGCCTTCCAACAAGCACGTTGACGAGGTTTTCAGGATAATTAATTAGTAACCTCAGCTATGGACTCATTAACAGAAAAGCTGTTCTGAGGTGGTAAAAGTCAGTCATGCCCTAATTAATGTTAATAAATATACTCTTAAATAGGGCTGGGTCTCGCTACTGATTTCTTTAAGTGATTTGATTTGATCCTATATCAGTTCATTTAGAGGCACAAACAACAGTTTTGGTTGTTATGAAAATGTCCAAAAAAAAAAACAAACTAATGTTGTCATTGGTTCCAGAGATTTGTGATGTTTCTACAATGTTTTGCCTACGGCTTTGAGTTTGTGCAGCTCTTCTCTGCCGTCATCATTTTTTAAATCCAATCAGCTTCAGTCACGTTGCCATGTTTTGGATCACCCTCACGACAACTAACGTCGGGTGATTCATCCTGTGAAACTTTGTCCTCGTGAGACCGCATGGAGATTTCTAACGAGAGGATGCAGCAGATGGCGTGCATTTCAAAAAAATCTATCCTAGGGTTTTGCGAATCCCTGTTGGATCTTTCAAATCAAGATCGATTAGGATCGGAAAATTAATTTTTTAAACCCAGCCCTGCTCTTTGATATGTGAAACAACTGAAGATAAGATTCTATATATGACACGAGAAAATCACATCAGATATTGTCAGAGATCAAATTTGAACAGTGACCAGTTTTACCCAGAATCAATCATATTTTCTTAAACATATGACAGAAAATGTACCGGTTAAGTTGAAAGGATGACTTTGGTGCATTGGGAACTGCAACACAGTGGACAGATGTAAGGATATAAGTGGTTCTGTCTCTCTGGGTTTTGTGGTACAGTCGAGTGAGAGTGACATTTCCTGTTTACCAGTAACGAATGGAGTTAATCCAACTGTCTAATGTGGTTTGGACATTTGGCCTCAGAGTTTATTTTTTTCTCTTGTTAAGCTTTGACTTTATTCTCTCTTTGGACTTTCTCTCATATTTATGAGCATTTGTTTTATTTGAAGATTTTACAACAAATTTACATCCCACAGCCATTACAGAAAACCTCAGTTTTCCTCAGTAAAAGCACAACTTTAATCTTGGAAATGGTTACCGAATGTCAGTTTATACACCACCAGGCATTGATGCCTCATAAGGGGGTTTTGAAGTTTTAAGCAAACACCTTAATAAACCCACACAACTTTCCCATTTTCATAATAACACATTTCATTTGCTTGCTTCTCATTAACAATCCACACTGACAGTTTTGATTTTCTCTTTTGTTGTGTAAGATGAATATACTGTATTTTCACTAGGTGCTATTTTTCCTTTGAATTAATCCACTGTATATTTACACCTATGCTGTATTACCTCCCCTCAAAATGATTGTTTGTTCTCTGCCATTAGTGGCGACCCAGGGAGGCAGAAACCCAGTGATTACGCTTCCACATTAATTCATTGTTCAATCAGCTTATTTGAATTCAAAAACAACAACTGCATGTATCGCTCAGTAACACGCGGTTCCAACGGTTCCAACACATTGGTTTTTGTTTTTTTTCATCATACCTTTAGGGGAGGCTGAGAATATCATGGCGTTTGAACGTGACCGCCTGGACTTGCCTGCCGGGGTTCCAACCTTCGATAGCATAGAGAAGGCCCGTAGGGCTAGAAGTGGCCTGGCCTCCATCTTGGAGAAATGATGATGCAATAGTTGTGATAAGGGGTAAAATCGGAATCGTCCAGTGGGTACATTCACATCTCCTGTTTGTACCTAGTTATTGAAAACAACTGTCAAAAGTCATCTGCCTTTTTTCTTTTCTTTTTTTTTTTTAATCACAGTCTATGGTTTGCACTAATTCTGTATCATGGACCTGGATTTAGATTCTTAGCTATACTGATCAGAATAATGATATTGTGTTGTGGTCAGTACATCAGATGCATTAGCTGTAATACATTTAAAGTATATAATAAAATCATTTGATAGATAATAATAAGCGAACGCTGTAAATGCTTGTTGATCATGGTCCTAATTAAAGCTGCATTAAGTGTTTTTAGGCCAGTAGAGGGCAGTAACACTCCTGAATAACAGAGCCCTGATAAAGCATCAGTGTACCTGGCTCATATGGCTAATGTGCTAAGAAAGAAAGCTGCTTCACCTGCTGCTTCCACCACAGGACCTTTCCTAAAAGACTGAGAACCATACCAGGGTTCAGTGGAAATGATTTTCTCACTTTCAAAGTCCCTGCTCTGTGGGTTGTATGATTCAAAAAGAATAGGTAGATTGAGGCTTTTCTGATACAGAAAAAGATTGCCGTTCAACTAACATCACCTGTCGGTTGTGACAATACTTTGTATCTAGAGGCCACAGTTTAGCAGGTTAACCACTGTGTTGCGTGGAAATGCTAACGCATAATGACGAAAGGATAAACTCACTAGAAATATCCATGTTGGGTTTTTTTTCAGACATAAAATTCCAAATAGAGAAAGCTCTATACAACAAAAGTACAACCTATTAATTTACCGTCCACCTGCGCTAATTTTGAAAACGTAAGCAAAGTCAGAAAACTACAAAAATGACAATTTTTACCCCATATCTAAAGATCAGGCTTTGCAGTTATTTGTAAAATCTCTTTTCTTACTTATGTCCAGCATTTTAAATCTGCTGGCTGACAACATTTGCAAAGCAGTAAATTACAATTAACAGCAGCACAGCTCTTTATCATTGCTGCATAATCTTTGCATTGTCGCCACCTACTGGACAGGAGTGGAGCAGATTGTTGTGAAGTTGTCTAATTTGCCCAATAGTCTCAGGTCTTTAAAACCGCGGTGGAAACTTAGACAACCAGCGGTCAGAAGGAAACTTTATGTTTTTGAAAAACAGTTCCTGAGACCAGAAGTCTCAGGAAGTTAGTTGGAAATAAACCAAAGCAGCTAAAGGAGGGATCAGAATCATTAAGCATTTTTCCTGACAGCAAAAGATTATTATTCTTTCAAGCTGCATCGCTAAAACATTTCAAATGAACAAAAAGAGAGTAATTTATTGGAAAGAGTGGAGTTTAAAATGCTAGAGATCTTTATACCAAAGTTATTGCAGCCTTTATTTTTATTGTCACAATAGTTTTCATTGAATGTAAAACATCGCAGGGTGCTGATATTTATGCAGTCTGTGCTTTTGCCATAATTTTAATTTGTGTTTGACGTCTCAAAGCTATATTTTGTAAATTAACTAATAAAAAAAATGATTGCAAAGACGTTTCTTTTCAGATCATCTTTTATTACAACACTAAAGCCAATAACCTGTAAAACAAACATTTAGTTTTGGTGTTAATAGAAGCCTAAAGCTCTCACTAGCTTAATTTCTCCCTGGAAAAATGAACAAGATGTCGTACATGCTTTTTGTGCATTTCCAAAATCATCGCTGTGGCTGTTTTCTTGTCTTCCAACTGAGGCGGTCTGTGAGTAATGTGTGCATTCTCACACTTAATAATATTATAATATTACAACATGAAAGAAATAACTCCAAGTACGTCATTGTCATCAATCTAAATGACGCGTGTGTGGTTGTTTCTTTGTGTGGGTCTGGGGAGGGTGAGAGGGAGGGAGGAAGGGAGGGAGAGAGGTAGGGTTGGGGGTGAATACACAGGCTGATGTGTGAACTAGTGACTGGGACTATATAAGGCTGTGTCCACTGGCTAAGAGAGAACCAGAAGAGGACAAGTTCATAAAGACAAGGGCTCTGAGAGACGACTGCTGCCTGAAAATCAAGGATTGAGACCCCCATCAGATCTGAGGTGGAACTCATCTGACCCACCTGTGCAGCTCCAACCAGCCGCCTCCTTCAGTTAGTTTCAGGGCGAGTGGGGGGAGAAAGAAAAAAACAAACAAAAATGCTCTGGAGACTGAGCCTTGCCGTGGCCGTGGTGTGCGTCGGTGGCATCTGCAACTGCGTGAAGGCTGACATGATGAGCAGGCTGATCGTACCCAGGGACTACGGGGTGAAACTGTGCGGGAGAGAGTTTATCAGAGCGGTCATTTTCACCTGCGGCGGCTCCCGGTGGAAACGGTCCACAGAGGGGGACTTAGGTGAGTTAATACTGCTGCACTTACAGTAATTGCCTCACTTGTGCACACTAATTGGACTAGTGTGGATCAAAAAATAGCACACATGTAAAGTAGAAATTGATTTGTCAGTAAGGCCAACTGGCTATTAAGTGTTCTTACATTTTTACACATGACACTTTAGATTGATGTTAGTCTATTTTAATTAGCTCCTTTTAAGGCGTAATTATCAGTTTTATGTTGTCAGTTCTTTAAAAATGCATCTTTTATTAGCCATTCTTAAGTGCAGTAAGCTTTATTCCTTTTTGCCTGTTTTTCAGCTAAATAAATAAATAATTTCTGGCTCATTTTCTCTCTCCAGACTCTTTCCCATGGAGTTCCTTCAGTGATGTTTCAGCAGAAGACAACCAGCTCACCTTGCAACGCGGCGCAGAGCTCGCCGATAACCACTCCCCCCGCTACATTCCCTCCTCTTACTCCCTGGCAGACCTCCTGGCCCTTTACGGCGCCTTAGGCGACAGGCAGCCGCTGGACGTCCCAGCCCAGATCAGGCAGCCTTCCAAGTTTTTAGGTGAGCAAGAAGGGAACCCGGCTTCGGCCGACTGGCCCGTACCTAGCAAGAAGAAGAGGAACTTTTCTCTGGGCGTGGCGGGGATGTGCTGTAACCAGGGCTGCACCAAGAACGATATTGGACGCTTGTGCTGAGGCAAAGGGGGGCGGGGGTGGGGGTTGGGGAGGGGAAGGAGAAGGGATGAGTCATGGCAGAGGGGTTGTGACATGATGTGCATCAATGGACAGTGGTAAATTTACACAGTAGAATGCAGTTAGCCGTTTCCACTCGTGTCTTATTGCACTTAATATCTACACAACAGTATGAACCCCATCATCATGCCTCCGTTATGTTTTCTTCATCCTCCTCACTTATGCAGCATTTTGTTTCTCATCCTCTGGGTGTACTGTACATCGCCCTGTCTGTATCCTTGAGAATAAATTTTCAAATACTGTGTTAATATGAAATGTTGAGCAGCATCGTATATTGTCTCGAGCAATAAACAGCATCCGTATTGTGGCCTGCAGACTTATCTGACTCAAGTGCTAACGCCGGACGATGTCGCACATTAGCGGCATTAGGCTGCTGTGAACTTATTGCTGGTTTTCATTCAACGTTATGCCTGCCTTATCATTTTCTGTCGACACCCTGAGGATAATACAGCAAAGGAGTGCTCGATTTTTTCCCTTTAACCCTTTTACACCAAAATGAAACTAACACTTGACCCGCGAATAAAACCGCGTGATAACATCGCTGCTGTATTGTCTCAACGCAGTAAGGACTGCCACATTTAGATGTATAATAGCTGGAGTATACGCTACAATATATGTTGTCATCTTTAAATCAATACCAAACTAAAATTGATATAAATGAAGAAAAAAGTGTTCACTGTGGTTGGGCATCGTATCTTTTTTATGAAAATCTTTGAACATTGCAAGAGGTTACACAAACATACCATAAAAATAATCTGAATAAACGGGATATGATTTGTCACTGCAGGGGTCACAGCAAATCATCAAAGCGAACAAAAACAGAAATACTCAGGATGACCATATCGGTATAAATAGTGTCCATAATGAAGTTCGAGCACGTGCGCATGCAGACACGCAGGTCTTTGCAGTGAATCTTTGCCGAGGATGTGGCGTTTTGTGGGCCTGATTTGCCTTTTATGGCAGGAAACTGGAAACAGGAAATTGAACCTTCAAAGTTTGAAGCTGTTAGATGCTGTTGCACATAAAAATGACCAAACACGCTCCTGTCACTCTTCAAACTTTGGTACAACAAGTCTCACACATTCAAATAAAAAAAAAAAACATGAAAAAAAAATCCCTTGTAACCACTGATATATTTGTGGCTGGTAATGTAATGCACGTAGACACATTCAACATATTCACAAGCTCTTCAATGGCAGTAAAAGGAAGTTAAAATAATGACATGAGCAGGAGTCAAATACATTTTTTTTTTTTAAATAAAGCCACGGCTGATGACGAGCTCCTGCAGGAAATAAAAGCACCTTTCCTCAAAAATAAACTTTTGCTTCACATTCGGTATCTACAGTGTGGCACTGTATCGTTCAACGCTTCACACTGTATTCATAAAACATATACCCGTTGATGATTAAATACAAAGAAAATCTCATTTTCAGAGAGAGTGAGTCCATGATGTGATGCTACTGAACACCCAGTTCTCAGAGAGATTAATGAGGAGTTGTTTTTGTCTCCGATACGTTTCCACGCTGCATAAAATGTAAACAAATAAAAAGGCAGCCGGTGTTCTGTTCTGTTGAGTCGTAGCAAATAATCACTTGTTTGTGTTACTCCACCAGCTCACAGGACAGCCCTCGGTGTGGGATGCATCTCTGTAAAATACTGTAAAAAGTCCTTTTAACAGCAGAAATCTGACTCACGATGGTCCCCTTGCAACAGAAGTGCACCCGGTGCTTTACACCTATGCACTGTCCTTTATTAGTCTTAGAAAGTCAACAAAAGCTCTTTGTGGGCGTCAGCAGGGGAAAACCTGCTCAGTTCCAGTCATTCATAAAAGTACAAACACACACGAGCGGGTGCAGCGGTGCAGTTCAGCGCAATATGGCTGCGTTGCGAAAAAAGTCTCATGGCCGTTAAGAATCCACTGGCGTCTTTGGTTTAGAAAAAAACAACAAAACTCTGGTTATTTTACAACAGCAGAAGTCAACAGTAGCTGCTGCTGCTGCTTATTGTTACATTCTTGGTACAAGTAGTGAGTCTTTGAAGGGTTAAAGTCATCCCGGTCGTGGCGTCTAAAACAAAGGGAACTGGACTTGTTGAGGTTTTTGAGCCGTTATGCCGCTCATCACTCAAGTGGCTTCCTCAGTTTTAAGTGACTGGTGTGGCGTTTAGGTTTCTGTTAGAAACATCTGTGGGAGGTGCTGACCTGAAACACATGACTAGGGTCTATTAACAACCAGATACTCGCCTGTAATTGGAATGATATTCAGATTAACGCTCAATAGCCTGTTATTCAATTCATAAAACATGTACAAATAAAAGTGAGGAAGGCATTAATCCTCATATGTTCTCGGAGACATTCAAAATAATCTTCTGTTCGGTGCTGGAGTCTGAAGTAGTGTAGTCGTTAAACGGATGATTTGTACGTATACTTCACATGGCCATTGGAACAGAAGGACCAAACGAAAGAGCCAGGCGCTTCATCGTTCTGTACAGGTCTGTGAGGACTCGTGCAGGTTGACACCGAAAGGTCAAAGGTTGACAGATCAACGCCGCTCATCCGTCCATGACTTCTCGTACGGTCTCCACTCTCTGGATTAATGTCTTGAAAGTAGGACGCAATTTCGGATCGCCGCTCCAGCACTCCATCATAATCTTGTGAATCTGAGGAGGCACAAGAACAAGAATTTTTTTACGCAAAGTAGAAAATTAAACGGGTTGAATGGATGGTAAATGGGTTCTGTGTTGGTCAGAAGACCACTTTGGTTCAGATATTTCTGTGGCTGCTGGGTCGAATGTCTTGATGCTGGTACTGATAACTTGTTAGTGGTATTCATGGTGGATAAATCCAGCTAACTTGAGTGATGCCTCGACTTTTCTGCTAGTATCATTAAGAGGTTCCCATTTGCTGTTTTGTCAGTATCTGTTAGAAGGATTACCAAAACCCTCAGGAGTGTTTTTGAACCTCAGTCCCAGATTCAAACTGTGTTACCTGTGTGTCTGCATCGGTCAGTTGAATGTTAGTTGTGCCTGTCGTCTCTGGCAAAAGGATAACTGCTGGAGGATGGATCATTGGATCATGACTAACTGTGAACGGTTTGTGATTTTGAGCGGGGATGTCTCCACTGCACATATGTAATTGTTCAAATGGTAAGTGTACTGTAACTGTAAGGTGAGAGAATACCGCTGCTAGGTCTACGTCTAGACACCACAGAGGCTAACAGTTTAGTAAGCTAATGAGTAGCTAGCTAAATGTAGGAAATGCAGATTGAGAGGATGAGGCAGTTGGAAATGTCAACATTTTCCTCTAATTTCCACTTAGCAAGGTTGTGATGAACCACAAGAGGGCGCCATTCATATGGAGTTCACTTGAGAACACAGTAAATGGGACAAAATTTAAAGGTAGACTTTTATGTGTTTTAACAATAATCTTTAGACCTAAGATATACGCCAAGCATAACATTATGACCACCTTCCTAATATTGTGTAGGTCTCCCTTGCGCCTCCAAAATAGTCGTGACTCATCAGAGAATGGACATGGGCCTTCTGAGGGTGTCCTGTGGTGTCTGGCAACAGAATGTTGTTAGTGGGGGCCTTTGGGTCCTATTGGTTGAGGAGAGGGGCCTCTGTGGATCATCCCACAGATACATGATCAGTTTGGGATGCTAGTGAATGCCAGGTCCAAAGGTTTCCCAGCAGAACATTGTGTTGTCACAAGATAGTCAGTGTTATTCAGTGGTTTTAATGTTGTGGCTGATCAGTGTGGGTGAACCTCAGTTGTTATATCTGTTGTTGCACCTCTAAGATCTGAGTTGTTAAACTTTATATTTGACTTATGACTTTGGATGAACTTTGAACCACGCTTTTGGGATTATATCTAAAGTTACTCACCTCCTTTGGACAGTTATCAGGAGCAGGTAGCCTGTATCCATCCCTCAACAAGTCAATCAAATGATAGACGATCATCTGGCCCTGCTTTTCATTCCCCATCTTGTCCATAAACACCTACAACAGAAAAATGAACATTTGATTTGTTATGAGTACATCAACCAACTCATTCTTTTGGCATCACCACAAACTAATTACACTGGCAAATGTTCTCTAGCTACTCAGACAGAAATTAAGAGTGGTAAAAAATGTTTACATGACATAAATGTGGTAGAAATAAAAACGGCAGTTAACAATATGAGAGGAGGGGGAGTACCGCTGGTGGGCTGCAGTTCTTGTCACTGTAAGTGAAGAGTTCGTAGAGGACGACACCGAAACTCCAAACGTCTGATGCCACAGAGAACTTGCTCTCCGTCAGCGACTCTGGAGCGTACCTTGAAAAGATCATAACAAATTATGTATAAAAAAAAGGACATGACATACTTCTGCTGTGTTTCATTTCTGCTGTTGATTATTAACTTGTGCTCCTTACCAGAAGATGGGGCTTTCTCCAGGCTCTCTGACAGTGTAGTACTCTTTGTCCTGCGGCAGCACCTTCGTCAGGCCAAAATCACCAATCTTAACCCTCATCTCGCTCTCTACCAGAATGTTTCTAGTGGCCAGGTCTCTGTGAATGTAGCGCTTAATGCCAAGATAGTCCATCCCCTGGAAGAAATCAATGTGTTACTACTACTACCAAAAAAAACGCTGATTATCTGCATCTGTTTCAGTGGATCCGTTCACGTTACCTTGCAAATCTGTGATGCATAGTGCAGCAGCTTTTTGGAGTCAAAGCGGTCCTTGTGTTTGATGAGATAATCCCTCAAGCTGCCAAAAGGGAGATACTCCATGATCAGCCGGAGGTTCCTTCGTCCTGCAGAAAGAAAGACGTTAGGCGTGAGTCTAAACGCAGGCCTCGCCTAGGGGCATATCTGAGAAAACACAGATTTATTTGTTTCGCGGACATGGCCGCTAACGCCCTAGGCAGGAAATGTGTGGGAAACATTATTGTGCATTAAAAAATCTTCTAGGGTGGTGATATCAAATCAAGGGACAGATGTGAGGCGAAACAGCAGGACGGGAAAGCTTATTGCGTCACTGGCAACATTTCTCTTAAAATAAATGTAGGCAAGAAAATTCTTTGCAAATAAATACAAGTATGTTTTATGGCAACATAATGCTGTTTTATTATATCTCTGCAGCCCAATGTTGGTTTGGAATTAAATTCATATAAAAAGCAACAGTCATATTTTATTTTTATTTGTATTTAATATTTAATATTTTTTAATATTTTGAATGATCTTCCCTCTAATAGTCAAATATGCACAAAACAAATGTGTGCATATATTACGTATAATATATTACGTATATAAGAAATTACATATCCAAATATTGGCTCCTAGAGATTCTACCTGAGAAGCTCCCAAGATATAATTTGTGTAACAGAGATGGGGTATCCATAAGGGCATGCAGTAGGGTAAGTAATCGACCCCTCACCTGCACTATAGCACACTCCTTTGTATTTGACAATGTTTTCATGCTGAAGGGATCTGAGGATGTCGATTTCCCGCTCAAAGTCCCTGAGGTGCTCAGCTGTGCTGTGCTGGAGCTTCTTCACAGCCACCACCTCTCCTGTGCTGTCCTGCAGGGGGTCGTACCTGCACATCTCCACGCTGCCAAAGTTCCCCTGGAAGTGTGTGATCAGAGGGATATGGACATTCAAAAGCCGCGATTTCGTCGAAGGCCTTGAGCAAATGACTTTGATAAGATAGCCTTTACTGTTATTGAATGGTCACCTGTACAATAAAATTGGGATAGACACAACTGGAGGTGTGTTGCAATAAAATCAAGGCCAAAAATCCTTAAAAACAGGATAAATAAATAAATAAATAAATAAAAACACTGTCAGACAAAACAGACTGTGTAGGTTATCAGGATGTGATAATAACTTACTGTTAACACATACTATATAGTTAATATTGCAAATACTGAACAAACAAAATACTCTGAGGGAGACAAAAGGTA
Organism: Chelon auratus; assembly: GCA_030220025.1. Lineage (NCBI taxonomy): Eukaryota > Metazoa > Chordata > Actinopteri > Mugiliformes > Mugilidae > Chelon > Chelon auratus. The sequence continues at coordinate 12,325 of JASGAT010369377.1, read as the reverse complement.
GTTAGAGTAGTTAGATTTTTAAAACATAAATGTGTGTCTCACTCACTTTGCCCAACTGCTTGAGAAAGATGAGGTGTCTCTCCTCAAACTGGGCGGACTCCTGGCACTCGGAGGCCCACGGGAAGCCAAAGCCTCGTGTCCTGTTGGGCACCATGTCGCTCTCCACCAGCAGTTCATAGTCTGTAACAAAGATGCAATGTCATCTTCTGCTTAATCTGGATCAAATCCTAGATGGCATATCTACGTATATCTAGATGAATTCCTACCTGGTGTGAAGAGACTGTTGAGATCCCTGATAATTGCTCTGAAGGAGGGTCTGTGTGATGGCTCATAGTCCATGCAGCTGTTTATCAGATTGGCAAGCTCTGTCCATTTGGGAGCCGGCAACTGGTGTCTGTCCTCATAGAACAAGTTCTTCTGCACGGGAAAAGAACAGTAAGATGCTGAACTCTTCCTTTAATACCAATCATTCTCAATAATTGCATAAATAATTGCTCCATAATCAATATTCAATTGTGACCTTTGAGCAGTCCAGTGTGCTCAGTGGTTTGTCTCCTCCGCTGCAGATCTCCCAGAGGGTGGTACCGAAGCCCCACTTGTCCGTAGCCAAACTCAGATTTTGGGGGTTTTCAATGCACTCAGGGGGCACCCATGGGATACGCTCCACCAGGACTAGAAAATGGACACGTAGAGAAATAGATACAGGAGATACAGGAATAGAAATTAGAAATTCAAAGCCTAGACAGAGAAAGGCAAGGCAGTGGTTATTTTTCCTTTTACCTCACACAGGTGTGAGGTAAAAGCCCTCAGGACAGGACATGAAACCATTTTTCTCACCTTCTCTGGGCAACACAGTGATGCTTATACCAGGGTCACTGAGTTTGATGAAGGGCAGACTTCCCGTCTTCCGATCCTCCTCTCTGATCAAAAGAACATTCTTGGCACATACGTTTCCGTGAGTGAGGTTCTTATCCTCCTGTGTTCAATTACGACAGGGACAGAATAAATTCCCGGTGAGGTATTAGGGACTAAATGCGCTAAATGTGTTACAAAATAAAAGGAAATCCAGTCTCGGTTACAGACTGGATCAGTTTTTATTAACGTTTAACTCGGAAAAAATTTCTCATTTCCTTGAATTTCCATATGAGGATATGTGTCAGCAGTCTACAAACTGAGACATCTGCGTGTCTTACCAGGTAGTGCATTGCCCAGGCCAGCTGCTTGGCCACTTCTAGCTTCCAGGTGATGTTGACACAACTTTTGTTCTTTTTCAGATAGATGTCAAGTGACCCAAATTTGCCGTATTCCTGCACCATCATGTCTGAGAGGGAAACAGGAAGGGAGGTCACTTATTTATTCACTACCGATCGTGACGAAAGTCTTCTCCACAAAACTCCTTCTATTGAATTCATTTAATCAGGTTGTGGCTTACTGTAGCACTTAGGGAGCAGTTACAGACGGAAGTCACAACAGAACGTTTATTATGGGTATTCATCTTGTTAACTATTTATTGTCCCATGGGAGAAATCAACTTGCTTTGGTTTCTTGTGAAAGGCATTCAAACACACTGCTCTGATGTGTGTGGTGGCATAATGATCAAGTCTACAGTGGTCCTTTACCGACTTGTTGATCCCAGAGGGCTTAAAACACAGAGCAGGTCGGCAGGTCAGCAGATCAGAAACCTCCTGCCCTCTCTGTTTGTTTGCCTCATCTGCCTGACGCACTGACACAGGGTGACGTTGTTTTGCCTTAGGTTACTGTCAACTGTTTTTAGTGTCACAAGTCTCTTTGTATTGATCCCTTATTAATATTCAACAAAAGTTTGGCCTTAGACTGTGTTAAAGGGCACTGGTGAGTAAAAACCCAATTTCTTCATTTGTTATCATTGCAGTAGAGTAGTATGTGTTTGTACTGTACACTTACTCTCATCTCTACAAACACAGACGCCATAGTTGAGGAGTAAGTGCTTGTGGGACAGCTGGCTCATCATGCTGGCTGCTTCAAAGAATGACTGAGAAGAAGAAAATGAGAGAAGATTATTTTGAGGCAGTTAACTTGTTTATCTAATCAGCTATCCTTTCCCACTTGATTGATTCTTCAGTCAGCAAGCCAACCTCTGAAAAGTTGCGATGGGTCTTGTCCAGAATCTTGATAACGACGTCTATCTGGTGTACTTCTCCGTAGTCTCCCAGCTCCTTTCTCACACCGCAAAAGATCTTGGTGAACGTTCCTTGACCCAGACTGTCATTCTGAAACATTGTGTTGTTTATTGTTAACAAAAATACATGGGAAAGGACGAATAGTGCATTTTCTAAACTGACCCTGGTCAACATCCCGTACTAACTGAGTCAAGATGTACTGCCAGTTAATTAAAGCAAAGGCATAATGTCTCTGTCTAATAATAATAATATTAAGTAGTCAGGTTTTAGAACTTAAAGTCGTGTTTCTCTGGCCCTAAAGATGAGTAACTGAATCATCAAACTCATTTTCAACATATGCAGCCTGGACTAAATGCTACATTACGTACTGTCTGAGCTGTGACTCAGCCCGATAGACCCTATCTGACCACATGGCTTTCATTTAAGATTTAACAAAACTAAATTATGATCAGGCTCTTTGTCTCTAGAGTATAGAGCCTCTAATGTTTCAGCAGATAAATATGTGCACATTAAGATTAAGATTGTATCTCAAGGGTGGTGTACCAAAGCTTTTAGCAAAGTTCAAAACAGGAAGCTTAAAAAAAAAGTGTTAAACAGGCTATACACTGGGCAAGAAGACTATATAGTTATACATAAACAACAACACCATGAATTGAGCTCTCTGATTAGTCAAAAGTCTTGTGACACACCTGCCGTGGAAAACATCAAATAGTCAAATAACAGAAAATATGTTGTGATGGAAGTGGTTGTGACGCAAGCAACGGCCATGTACAACACACTCGAGGGACTGCTATCGATGCGGAACTACAGTAGGCGGATCAATTTAGAGAGTCTTTTTGTTAACTGTAGGCACCTCACTGACCCTGCAAGAGTCCTTCTTGTTTCCACTGATTAAAAATGCAGACGTCGTACTGAGAGGCTTCCAGTGGTCGGGGTTAAATTACAAAAGGTCTGCTTCTCATTTTATAGTTCAGCTTTACAGTCAGTGTTCTGTATAATTACAAATAGTGCTGCCCACTCACACATATACAGACTTACACTTCTACTTCTTAACATGTCTCACCCTTTGCACTAATACAACCTGTTACCGTGGATGTTTGTAGGGCTGACAAAAATACTAAAGGAAATAATTCATAGAGGGTTATCTTACGATGACAAGGTCCTCTTTTCGGATTTTGTGGAACACCATCTGGCTGATGGTCTGTTTTTGTAGACAGGGAGAAAGAGGAACATCTGCCCCTTGATTATTTCTGCACACCAGCAGGTTGGATTTATCTGAAGAAAGGTGAAGACAGACAGAGTTTAGGATCAATCAACATCATATTTTGACATTACATGTGATTACAGTGGGGTTATTCATTTTCAGTGTGTGACACTGATGAATAACGCAATTGAGCAAATTGATTGGTTTGTTTTCTTGGCCCCGTAACAGAAACAGCTTTGACTTTTGGAAATCTAATGAAGGTGTTATTGAATCACTGGTTCGTAAGTAACTCCATTAAATTCCAACAGAGATAAAAATGGTGTAATCGCCATGTTTTGCTGTGGGGCAGCAGCAATGATTCTGCTGTAGCACATGATATAGTTCTGATGGAACATATATTACTGATATATTTCTGTCAGCAATTAAACATTTCTCCAGAAATTCTCACATGCTGCTTCTCATTTGCTGTCGATGCTGTTTACGACTGACAGGGTGACAACAGAGCTAAACTATACCTAAAAAAAACCTCAAAGAGCACGTGTTAAAGATTAAAAGTGTGTGAATGAATGTAGTGATGTAACTACTACATTCCCCAGTTGTACTGTTGTCTAATTAAATCCAGCCAATCAATACATATGTTGCAGCCTGCAGTCTTCTCTGTAGCTGAAGCAGTTGTGCATTTGAGTCCACCAATAAAAGTGTCTCTGATTACATTCCTAATCCTTCTATTTGTTGCTTGTGACTGATTTTAACATTTACGAATCCTGTCCTCATCCATAGATCACAAAAAGGCTGCTTTAACCTATATTGTATATGTAGACTTATGAAAAACTGAAAAACAGCCTCAACCCTGCGGAAAGGTCTTTATTGTGCCTCAGAGCAGACTCTCTTATCTTTACAATTGAGAGGATTTGAACACTGACCTCTGAGGCTGGGTGGGCAGCACCTGGCCAGCTGAAATGTGTACCCATCAGTGCGAAGCGCCTCCTTTTGGTAGCAGTGCAGGAGCTCCTTGAGTGAACCAAAGCTCCTCTTGGCACCACTCAGGATGTACTCCCCTGACTCCGTTCTTGAGATCTGACAGTGCTTATAGTCCACCATAGCTTCATACTGAAAATTAAAAGAAAAATCATGAAAAGTGAGTAACGACCACTCCCTGTGTCTCTTACTGTCCTGAGACACACAGGAGCTAAACCTTATCTAGCCTTTCAAATGTGTCATTTTAATTTATTTTAAACCTCTCTTCTTCCTACCTACTGTGCAAAAATGTCCTAATTATAAAACAGTCAAACATTAATCCAGTGTATTCAAACAATCAAGACACACACCGTCTGTCACAGTTTCAAGCTTTGTATTTTTTGTGTGGAACTCAAACCTTATTGCTCCCTCTAGTGGTTGAAAATATGGTCAACATTTAAATCTGGTGTGTCTGTATTTTAGAGAACCAGTGAACAAACACTTTACTCTCAGAAACAGCTACATTAGTTTCATTACAGCGATGTAGCAGGTAATGTGACTTGTGGAAGTCTGGCAGTCCGCTTGGATATACGTGATCACATGCAGAAGAAGTGATTGTGTAATGCTACTGACTTTTAAGTGTGTGTGAACAAACCTGTCAATGTGAGAAACACAACATTACCAGTACTTACCCCCACCACAAACGACATGAAGTATTTGTCATAGTCCTTGGGGCTGCACCGAAGGATGTACAGGCCCTGGTGGTTACCAGAGCGACGTAGCTTACTAATTGTAAACTCCATCCTGTGATCAAAGAGACAGAATGTGTCTTTGTGTTCCACACTAAGAATGTGAATGATCTATTGTTGTGGGTGCATGATTCACTTCTTTGATGTGCTGTATTTGCGCATTCGTATGTTACTCACGACACGGGTCCGTGGCAGTAGCTCTGGATGTACTCAAGAAGTCTTGGTGGAGCCACCTCTTTGCACAGGTAGTGATGGGCATCGGCGACCAGTCTGTAATATCCATCGACTAGTGATACAAATGACTGGGCCTCTGAGAGCGAGTGAAACTCCAGTTCCTTCGTGGTTGGACGGAGTTGCAGAGTAACAGAGTGAAACAATGCAGAGGAATCAATGTAAACAATAATCCTGCAACTCATTTATTTAGGCAACTTAAAGTTACAAATCCATAGACTTTAGACTTGTTCAAGTAAAAATGTTAAAACCAAACCGCCGATGTGACAGTAAACTATTCCACTTTTTGTCTTTGACTAATTTATTCAGATGTAGCACTTTTCTAAAGAGTTTAATATCCTAAAGTGAGACTTGGCACACAGACAGTGGTAAAAATCAGATAAAGTTATTATTATTTTTATTTTGTTACAGTCATAATAGTGGTAATAGTGGTAGAACAGTAGAAGGGTGTACCATACCAGGGTATAGTTGTCCTGCCTAGTGAGGGTAACTATGCGAGTCTCTGCAGAGCCTTCCTTATTGCCCTGTTTGATGCTGATGTCAATCACTTCTGGGAAATCACAGTACGTCTGTAGCTCCTGAAGACACAAAGTCACCACAAAATGGTCGTTTGCATTTGTATTAGAGCAAGAGGCACGGAATCATGCAGACCCACAGCATCACACTGTGGCCGGTTGATGATTTACAAATGCATTACCATGGCAACCTAAACCCATCTCCCAGTCCTCACCTCCTCTGATCCCTCCTCCTCCTTCCCGTTTGACCACTGGATGCCTTTGTTGCCCATGACAACGATGGTAACCTCTCGCGAAGAGAGGTCGGTGACTTGGAAGCGCTCAGAGTAGAGAGAGGGCAGCAGCATCTCCAGGTTCATCAGGTATTTGAGCTTGAGATTGCACACCGTGGCCTTGCATTCGCTGAACTGCTGGATGAACCTCTTGAAGCGATAGCGGATTCTCTTCCTAGTCAAGATGTTGTATTCCTGGATGCGGCTTTGCATGCATCTGGGCAGGAAGCGCTTGTAGCTAAAGGCAAAGAGGAGGCCAGGAGTTAGGTGGAGAGGCAGTTAGCAATAACAAAAAGAAGAGGGGGATGAAAAGACTGTTCAATGAATTCAAGTACTGTATTCAATTCAAGATAAGCACTTACAACTAAAACAAACAAGCATGAGTTAGATGAAAGAGAAATACAATAACAAATATGGACAGGAGGGATACGCATACAGAGATTAAATATTCAAGATGTGTTTTTAAACTGAAACATTATTTCACACACAGATAATTCATTTAGCTGCATGGACACGCATAATGAAACCATCTTAATGCTCACTGTGAAGCCTGTCACACTGCTCTGAAATCATTCTTCATAAGCTGTACCACATACACACCAGAATACAAGGTCTTCTGTGTTAAGACTAACCGGCTCAGACTGCAGACCTTTGATAAACCCTGTCTGGTCTACGCTACTTCTTCATAATGGCCAGTTTCTGAACTTCATATCCACATTGCATTTCACATTACAAATATGTATGTGGTCATTATTGAGTGTATTCCACCTGGTATCATTGTAGATGTCCACCGGAGACTGGCCACTCTCTTTGGCGAGCCTCATCATGTCCAGCACGGCCATGCCCAGACACTCCTCCTGGGCTTCATGGTTCACTGGAATTTGAACCCAGCCATTCAGAAAGTCGTTACGCCACTGGAGAAGGAAAAGAAACATAGGATGAGAAAAAAAAATCGAATTAAATGATTTGAGAAGACTAAAGCTCGACAAAGTAATCAGAGGGGGGAGGAGGAAAATAAACACATAAATTAATGTCTTAGTAATGCAGAGCTCGGACTAGAGGATTTATTCCCAGACTCACCCCTCCCAACTATCGGAGGAGAAATACGGTCATGACCACGCTTGGTACCAAGGTTCAGTTCAGGTTATTTAGTAATGTGAAGTGTAAGAAGTCTAACTGGGGCTGCCCAATCAGTATGAGATATTTGATATTCAGAATTTAAAATCTGGATAATTACCTCAGCACTTTCACAACATCCAATGAGCAAAACGAGACTACAAGAACCTAGATCAGCTAATCATGTTACCATCAAACACACAAGACCTTGAGGCTAACATTGACTAGCATACTGCCGCCGAGAGATGTTAAAACTGACCTACAGTCCTTGCTGAAAAATAGACACCCTGTGCTGACCACGTAACCCCAACCCTTCTCTCATCTGCGCTCATTTAGCCCTTTGCTTTTAGGTTATTTTGTTAGTGAGCTTTTGCATCACAGTATCTGTTTTGTTTACATCCACTTCCCGTTAGGTTTACACATGATCATTTAAGGTGGTGCACTCGGTGCTCCCTGTTTAGGCACGATTACCTAAATAATATCCTGTTTGGTTTGTAAAAATTCAAAATTAGAGAGAAGAATATCTTTGACAGTGTGTGATGAAACCTGATATTCCAGCTCCTGCAGTCTGAGCTCAGCTTAAAAGAGCCACTTGTTTGATTCACTGAACAGGCTTTCACAATGAAGAATCAGTAGAAACATGAATTTAAGTGTGAGTTATCAAAGAAAAACTAATGCATAGAATATTTTTTTGGATTTGGTTGCATACGTTTATCAACCAAGTGATGAGTAATGAGGCAGTGTAGTTATTAAAGTACTGTCCCTTTTTTCTACTGTGCTCTCATTAGCATTTGTGTATAGTTACTGTTGTGAGGGAGTGATTAATACTGTCACTGTAATGTGCTTTCAATGCGAAACTCCTACTATTACTCAATATTTTTTCTATAAACCCATAAGCGGATGAGTTGCAGGGAGTGTGCACATGTCAAGATTTCTGTAGGTCAAAGTGTTGCCACATGTGACACAGTGGATACTGTAAAGACAAAGCTGAGCAGAGCAGCATCTAGGAGATTGTGCACAAGCATATGGAGAAGAAAAAACTATTTAAAATAAACATATACACACACACAAAAACGAGCATGTGCATGCAGTGACTTTATGGAACACACACAAAACCCTGATATACACTTGTTCCCCATTTGCACTCTCTAAAACACTCTTACTACCCCACTTCCTGTTTTCTGAGCACATACAAAAGAATGGGCTGACACGACAGACAGGCTGGCAGTCAGTCAGAGACACAGGAGAAAAAAAAAAAAGCAGTAAGTATTTATCTCCACCCAGCAGTTCTGCTTATCATACTAAAAAACAAAGTAGGACAAAGAACAAAGGGTTGGGAGGTTAAGGGGGATGGCAGGCTCTGGTGTCCACGCAGTTTAAGGAAATTAATTCAAATGTTCCACACTAAGAATGCAGATAATTTAATAAAAACACAACCTGTACACATACTGTACACAACCAAAGTTTCCATACATGCAAGACATTAAGACTAACCTGAGAAAATTGGTATGCCATGACACAATCATCCATCACAGGGCTTTCCATTCCTTTGGACAAGCCGTAACGATGGGCACATGATGAACTGCCGTGTTCGTACCAGCCAGGAAAATAGTATCTGGACAGATGAAGATGACACCGAACATCAAATGAGAAAAGACATCCAAGCATGAAACAAATCGAGAATGTAAAAAGAAAAAAAAAGTCCACCTGATTCTGAACAGCAGGTTCTCACTGGCTGAGTGCTGCAGTTTAAAGATGTGATTAGGAGGGAACCATATCCTGTCACTTTCCCTCATTAGCCCAAACAAGTTGAAGTACACTGGACAAATCCCTGGAAAGATAATGAAAACAAAATTTTTTTTTAATCAGTCACTCAAGACATTTTAATGTTTATCATACAGGGATACACTACAGATACTCTTACTCTGGCACCAAAATACATTCAAACATGATGTACATAGATAGGCACTATTTTCCGTTCACTGTGTACCCAGGCATGTCCAGTGTGGTGCATTCAGACCAGTGGCATATTCATTAATTACACTTAAGTCTGTATTAAAAAATGATTTTTCACAACTTTTCAGAGCCAGTTCCACAAAACAGCTGGCCAATATTTAGACATTCACAAAGTCATACATATACAGTATGTTACACCCCCACACACAGCTTGTGTTGTGATATCAATGTAGACAGTTTTGACAAAGACATATGATGACAACCAATGTCTGAGTAGTGCATTTTAGTAGAGTTAGCATTAGCTGATAAGCTTCCCCCCACACACACTCCGTCATTCACCTGTTTGCTGATGATGACACTCTTTTTTTTACACTTTATTCGATGACAATGAAATTCAGTTCGACTGTTGATTTGCAACAGTTGCTCATGTTGTCTCACAATGATTACAGCCAGTAAAGTGTTTTATCAGTTGTGCCTGGGGGGACTGCGACAATTGCTCATGTTGTCTCCCAAAGATTACCGGCATGAGTACAGTGTTTTATCACTCGTGCCTGTTGGGACTAGCAGACAGAAAATGTCTTCACACAGCAGGAAGCACGCACAAGAGTGAAGCAATAGCATGAGGACAGGAGAGCTGCTAAAGAGGAAGTGTAGTCAGTCGCAAGGGGAAGTCAAGCCAAAGTACTAACAAGGTCAATCTATATGTATAGGCCAGAACTACCTCGCATAATGCTTAGAACAGGCCTAATTAACCAAACGCACTGCAGATTATAACATTGTATTTTCACATTTTAATTTCGTTGCACTGTATGCACAGGTGCATACAGGTGTTTTTATTCAAATGCTATACAGTGTAAGACAACACCTAGCAGTATTAGAATATAAACATGGATTTGAGCTTAAGTCTAAATGTATTAAAGAGGACTGCTAGGAACGTGAATATGGTGCCAGGATGTGCCAATGTGACATCCTGACCACTTGCATGAGCAGATTATGTCCTAGTACCAATCCACATAAATGATGTCAAGAACAACAAAGACAGATGTAACAAAGTAGATGTAACTATAGAATAAACAAAGAGGCAGAAAGTAGAAAAGGAAATAAAGAAAAGGAGAAAAGCAAGGCCACACATAAACATGGACAAAGACAAGACGTACTCATTTCTTGTTAGATAAAGAGAGAATGGTGGTGCAGAAGAGTGTGGCAGAATGAGATAGAGTTAGAAACTGAGACAAAAACAAGGCGAGACGACTTCCTGATTTGAGTCTTCTAGAAACAAAAGACGAGGAACAAGGCTGAAGGTGCCGGTTCACAGAGCATACAACGGATTGAAACTAATAGCAGATGAACGAATGATGAATTTAAAAAGACAAAAAGTACAAGGAAATACACACAGAAAATAAGGTTGAATGCACATATCTAGATGTGGCTCAAAGAATATTTCGAACATGTTGCAAACTAAATTATACAACAAGTTGTTTGTGTAAGATGTGGCCACCACAAGCTGTCAGAACAACTTCAGTGGCATACTTTTAGAAGTCTATGAGTTCTGCTGGAGTGGAAAGTAAACTTCAAACAAGCCTATTCCATATTATTCAGCCTAATATAGTTGTTAATAGACCAACTGCTTGTCCTAACCCATTTTTGGCCAAATATGGTCCACAAGCCAACTCCAGCAGATTTGCAATTCAGTGTGGGTTTGCTCAGTTGTCCGATATAAACGCTAATGCACTGTGTTTGGAAGTTGAGAAGTTATCTCAACTTGTCTCTAAACCAGTTTATGACATCACTGGTCAATAATTATTTGTCATGCAAATCAGACATCTTTCCTGAGCGCAGTACCTGAGATTGTGCCTTTTATTTCAAAGATCAGTTTATATAATTGAAGAATAAATGAATTAAGATTTTTTAGACTTTAAACTTAATAATTAATGAAACAACTCTGTGAGAGTTACAAAGTTTCTCACCGAGGCGTCTCATTTTCTCCTCTGTATTTCACAAATACAAAAGCGTAACTCTACAGCTTTACAGTATCATGGGAACCATCAGTTATGTGGTGACAAAGACAGTTGCAACATCTGAACAGTGAACTCTTCAAGATGTTTTGAACATGATGGTGTGAAATTAATTGTTCAAATTAGCAGCCAATTAAATCGCAAATATATTTTTCACACCTGTAGTTTCCATTTGTATTTAATGGATGTTTTTTTTAATCACACATAAAGCTCATATTTAGCTGATGACAGGTCACTGCTCAATGCTCAACAAACAAACTTCATGTCACTCAAAATGCAACTCCATTGTGCGCAAACACCAGAACTGAAATACTCTCGCGACTCACCACATGTTTTCGCTGCAGTGATGCACAGTTCCTCTGCTACGTAATCTCCAGGTGGAAACGTGAGCACACTTTCTGAACGGCCGGTCCCACCCCTTCCTCTATCCTTCCCCAAGTAGTAAAGGTGGACTCTCAAACAAGAGGCATCCGTGTCTAGCTTGGGGTCGAGTCCGGTGGCTGAGTCGTGGTCAGAGAGGTCCCCAGCGTAATGTGCTGTTGGACTGGAGGTGGGCGGGTCCATATCTGTCAGCAGAATACAGGCCATGTGTTCCTTAGAAAAAACATTTACCTGTCAGGGGAGAAAGAGACAGATAGGTCAAACGTGAATTTTTCACACATATGATGAATGATAGTGTTAAAGGAAGGAAGTGTTAAAGGAACAGTATGTAAGAAATGTATTTCAATTAATCATAAAATGGCCCTGATATGTCACTAGACATGAAGAAATCATGTTCATTTCAAATACTTATATCACTGACAACAGTGGTCCGGCCAGGATATTGTCATTTAAAAGTGAAAGTTGCAGCCCTCAACTGATGTTGATGTTGTCATGGTGTGTTTTGGCCTGAGGCGCCACCCTCCAGCTATCTACTAATCACGAAGTCAGTAGAGTTTCGTCATCCGGGTTGCCACCTCTGCTCTAGTTACCGCAGCTGCAGCTACGAACGTGTCGGATAAAACATGTATAACGTTACGAAACCTAAAAGACCTCGTTATGAATCCGAACTCCGAAATAAAACAAGGATTTGTATAGGAGATGCCTTTGAAAGATGGAGACGGCTGAAAACGGAGAAGAATTTGAAGACAGACGCCAACGTTGCTAATTTT
>JASGAT010369368.1:0-10943 GCA_030220025.1 Chelon auratus | reverse complement strand
TGGAGTCAGGGGGGAGGTTGGAGGGGATACACCGTTCTACAGTATTTTGAAAGTGATTGCAGTACCAGTTTTGGCCACAATCTTACATACTGTTCCTTTAATTCTTCCTTTCTGTTTGTGGCTAATTATGTGACTTGTGATTTGACAGTAAGTACTTGAGTGAAACTCTATACAGATCAAGAATAAGCACATTTCTCTAAAAATCTCGTGAATGTCCAGTCGTCCAAGCCTGACATCACTGTGCTCCAACTTTGGCTTGTGAGGATTTTTAGCTTTGCCCAAAAAATAAATAAAAATGGCAACGTCTGCGTGTTTGTTCTTTGATTCTGAAGGACCTTTGGAAGTGGCTCAAAGTAAAAGCACCAGGAACACGACGTATTCTTGAGTTCACGCTGGCATCTGTTTGAAAAGGGTCTAAGCATGACCTCGTGGCATGAGACGAGATGAATGCACCGAGAAGTGGTAGCAACGGGCAGGCTAAATATAACCAGGTGCTTGGTTTTGACGTATGCGCATTGTAGTTTGCCTCAGGTGACGTTTGTGTATTTCTGACTAAAACGGAGAACACTCAGACTTGATGCATAACCCAAACAGTCTGGTAAATAATGAGCAGGTGCCAAATCATTGGTGCAGAGGTCAAACTGAACTGGCATGCTGTTTGTAAGGAGCAAATTCACACAATCAGACTCCGTATTAAGCTGTATACTTTATGTGCATATACTCTTATTTTTGCAGTTATTAATGAGGAAATCCTCCTTCTGTTTATTTTTCTCCAGGTGCATCTGAGGCAGAGGAGGAGGCGCAACAAGAGAAACAGCCAACAGAAAAAACAAAGCCAGAGAAGAGGAAGAGGGAAACGGAGAAGACGGTTAAAGCCAAGAAGAAGACAAACAGGGAGCAGGTTGTTATGTCCTTTCTGTGTAAACTCGTCATGCGATGCTGTTAGATGCAGTGACGCAAAATCTGCTTATAATGTGTGTCACTGTGTAATTGTAGTGTTAAATACCCCAGTGTCATGTACTGGACTTGTGTCTGTCCTAACTAAACCATGCAATTAATCTGTTAATAAGTCATTAATTATCTGCCGGTTTATTGTAAATCTGTTGATGTTATCATAGCATGTGATTGACATTTGACAGGTTAATTATTATCATATATAGATTTGCCTGAACTGTGTGATCTGCATGTACTGTTTCACAGAAAGAGACTGTAATTCCTCAGAGGAAAGAAACTGAAGAGGAAAAGGCGACTAAACCCAAAAAGAAGAGAAAGGTGAGATTGGCGCCACCTGCTGTTGCAAAGGGGGAGGACAACTGTTCCATAGACTAATCGTGCAGTGGCAATCATGGTGATATATGTCTGGTGATATTTTTAGAAGAAGAAAAAGACCATTACAGATGTCCTGGCCGCTTCCGAGCCGAAGCCAGGCTGTCCGGCTGACCTGCAGGACCTGGTCACGCAGTACTTCTCGGACAAACGCTCCGTGATCGAGCAGGAGGAGCTCAAATTGCAGAGTGAGTCGGGACGGGCGTCCTTTAACTTTCAGTCAATATCTGCTGATCTGTCGTCTCACCAAAGTCGCCGTTTGTCCCCTTGCATCTTCCAGGCTCCTGTTTCCTGACGAGCAATGACTTGACGCACAGCCTCTCCTCTTATCTCAAACAGGGTGAGTGGAAAAAAGAAATAAAATAAATTGCTGTTTATGTCAATACACACAGCATTTCAGTTGCATTTCTTCCTTTTGTCTGTTATTAGTTTGTCCTAAGTGGGCAAAGATTCAGAAGCAGCACACAGAAAAGGGCTCTGTGGTGATGCTCATTGTCTGCAGCTCTGCCCTTCGAGCCATCGAGCTCATCAAGTAAGTAACAGCCAAGTGATGTTTGCTGACTTTTTATATTCCAGTTTTCAAATTAGAATAACATGAATTTGTTTTGTTGTCGTTCCCAGGCAGCTGACGACTTTCAGGGGTGAAGCCAAACCGCTGAAACTCTTTGCAAAACATATTAAGGTAGTAGATTTGAGGGTTAATCATAATGATGCATTCACTATGGTTTGAGCTTCACCATGTGTGTGATTTTTTTTTTTGTCTGTGCGCAGATAGAGGAGCAGGTGAAGCTGCTGCAGAAAGGCGTCACACACATTGGAGTGGGGACGCCGGGGAGGATCAGCGCTCTGATTGAGAACGGTGTGTGTGGATGTCGTAGTCCTGCCGTTTCAAATTTAAAAGCCATTTGTCGTTTTCTCACTCTGATTTGGTTCCTCAGAGGGTTTGAGCCTGCAGTCGTTGCGGTACCTGGTTCTGGACTGGAACTGGAGGGACCAGAAGCTCAGGAGGATGGTGGACGTTCCTGAGGTAAGCTACTGCCCCCTGCTGGGCTTAAACTTGGTATTTTATCAACTAGGACACAGTCCGCTCAATAATCTGAGATTAATGTTGATTTGTTTGTTTCCTGTTGTGTTTTGAAGGCAGGAAGTTTTTCTGTTCTTACCTAAAATCTCAGTTTAAGATAAAAAAAAAGATGAAAATGTTCTCAAACAACAGCTTCTGAATTGGTGAAAAAACAAGAAATGAGAAGCTGTCGCCACATGCTTTAGGAAATTCACTGGCTTTTTTCTCTTTTCAGTAAAGTTGGAGATGTTTTGCGTCCAAAATATTACCGATTTAACAAAGGAGACAGATGTGATATGGAATTTAAGCTTAATTATAACTGGAGGAAAACAAGTATTGCTTATGAGGTGGAGGATCTTAAGGTTTTTATACTAGTTACTGTACATCACACATCATATTTCTGTTTCTTTCAGATCAAGCTGGACTTCATGAAGCTGCTGGACAGCGGCATCCTGACCGGCTGTAAAGAAGACAAAATCAAAATTGGACTATTTTAACCGACATAAAGAGATTTCGCCGTGCGCTTATAACTCCTTGACATTTTAAAGCGACGTACTTTTGTCCCTCGCGACATGCCGAGGGGCCTCATCCTGTTTGTTTTCCCTTTGTGTCAGCGTGAATCCTGTGCCGCGCTCTTAATATTTTCAGAGTCTGTGTGACATGCGGGGCGCTGTTTGTTCGCCCTTGTAGGCCAAAACAATGTTTTTGGGGGGGGCGGGGGGGGCGATGGATTGAATAAACGGATTCAGAATTGAAAGCCACATCCTTTTGTTTGTTTACTCTGACCTTGGGAAGTCCCTCCTACTGAGAATGTGAGGTCATGAGTTTACTTGGCCACCAGGAAGTCCCATTTACCATAGCATCCTTTTGATAAAGCATTTTAAAGTAACACAAAGCAGCACAAAAGATAATACGCTGGGTGTTATCAATCACAGCTGATTAGAAAAAAGACGTGCAATAATCTTCTGTATCATTTTGTAGAGAAGAAACGGTCTGTTTATGGAAGGAAGTGGGTCAAATGAATGAAAAAACAACAAAGCAGAAAGAGGTAGTTAAGTAAAGGATTGTGGTTAATAAGTAACAGTCCACAACGGTCACCCCCACCCTGCGAAGCCTGCTGGGAAAATCTCTTGGCAAGCAGAGCAGTGTGTGTGTGTGTGTGAATGTATGCGTGCAGGGAGATATCGCTGTCATAAAAAAGAAACAGGAAAAGAAGACAGAGCAGCGCCTGCTCACACGCACTTTTTGAAACCCCCAGCTCGGTACCGAGTTCCTCATCTGTCTCCGGCTGAAGGCGCCTGTCATGGGCAAAGCGAAAGTCAAGTCCGGGCCCCTGGCTCGAAGGCCTGACAACTCGGCTTTTAAACAGCAGCGGCTACCTGCCTGGTCTCCCATGCTAACAGCTAATACCGTGCTGCCTTTCTTCTACCTTTTGGCTTTGATCTGTATGCTGCTGGGAGTGTGGCTGCTTCTTACTGTACAGAGCACACAGGAAGTGAAGGTGAGTCGAAGCCACACTTGCTTCTAAGTTCTTGTTTTGGTGTATAGAAGTGTTTTTACTGTGAAATACATAAGGTGTGTGTTAAGAGAGACCTAGATAACACTCAATGGCCCCTGTGTGCCATAAAAAAAGGGAGTGACAGAGAGAGAGAGGAAAGATCCAAGTTAAACCCGAACAGTTTATTCTCACTTGATTCTGCTCTTTAATTCACTCTCTGATGTCTTTTCAGATTGACTACACAGAGGCCGGGACCTGTGATATGTGCTTTGAAAAGCGTCAAAATGCGAGCAACGCAGCGGAGCCATGCACCTGCACGGTGATCATCAACCTTGAGAAAGCATTTAAGGTAAAAAGCCCCTTAAGTCTGATGACACACCGTGGCAAAGCATCTGAGCGCAAGCTCTTTCTAGAGGCGTAACTGTGGCAGAAAGCTCTCAAAGAGCTTGTTAAGTGGACCTTGAGTTAAGACTTTTCAGTCAGCTGGCGTTAACTCTCGATATCCAACACGTCTTTTCATTTCCTGTCTGTGCTATGAATCTGAAAAGCCAAACAAAGACAGAATTCAGCCCAGTGTTTGTTTCCTGTTTCTGTCCCAGGGTGACGTCTTCTTCTACTACGGCCTCCAGAACTTCCATCAGAACCTCCGCAGATACATGGACTCGAGAGATGATGCACAGTTGGTGGGACGGAAGAATAACCTAGAGGTATCTCCACTTACTTTTTTTATCATTTAAAAATACTTACACTAAGGTAAGTGCCCTCTGACTGTTGTTGTCATGTCTAAAATACTGATACACATCAGTCCACTAAGCTTGTTTAAAATGAGATTACGTTCTCTCTTAAAAGTACTAGATTGAACAACTCTTGAAAGCAAAAATGTAGTTTATTAACTTTATTTCTTAAGTTATAGCAGTACTATAAATAGACAGAATCAATCTACATACATATATGTACATGTGACCATATGTGGATAGGTATAAAGGATCCTGTATGATGACAGTTGACTTTAATTTAACTGCCTGTATTGTAGAGATCTGATGTTGAAGGCAGGCCGCTGTTTGTTCTTTTCCATCCATGACTGACAGACTCAGAAAGTTTTGATTTGACAACTTTGAAAGGAAGTTTCAGCATGACGTTGTGATGTTGAAAGTGGCGACTGGTTCAGGGAGCGGTTGGAGGAGTCTTTCCTAACATTAAAATCTGTAATTTCCCTTCACAGAAAAAAAAAAGGCATTCTTGGTAATGGTGTAAAACCTGGATCTTTTGAGGGATTCGGATCATTCTGAGTCACTCACTGATATGAGCCGGGCTGTGAGAGTCACTTGACCCAAAAGCATAGTAAACACCTAAGAACAGATTACTACAGTTACCTGTTATTGCCATTTGTGGAAATCATATCAAGTATCTTACATAAGCCTAAACCTAAAGCTCAAAATTAGGCTGTGCAAAAAAATAAATGAATGAGGACAGGGTCACTACTACGAAAGAATATTTAAATTTCTTCTGGTCTAAAATGTACGTGGAGTGGATGCAGAGTAGGCTATTAATTCGCTCACAACATAGGTTCCAGTGAGATTCAGTATCATAACGTTAGTCACAGTCTAGAAGAAAACAGACATTCTTGTCTGTGATTAATGGTCTAAATTTTAAAATATGGTCAGTTTTTTCCGTCTTTAGACTGGCTGTAGGCGACAACAGATTAAGAGCATTTGTGTTTTCTCTGAGATGAGAATGATCCCTGAGTCGGTTAAGTTTTGTTCCTTTCTGTTGACTCCCTGCTCTCGGTTATGCAGGGACTCGCAAGTAGCGAAATGGCTGAGTGCCTTAGTTTGCTAGTGGTCAAGTCAGGTAGTACGTTTTGTTTCTCTGCCGAGTGAGATGTAAAATGTTTGACTGGTGCCGTTTATCAATTATATATCAATCAAATGTGGTAGGACTCAACTGAGCCGGTTCAATAGACATCTGGATTCATGATTCTTGAGTCTACTTTGGTGGCCAGTTCAATGAGCCGGATCCCGAATCGCTAATTCTTGTAGACTCTAGAGTCTCTGTGTTGATAAGAGATTCGTGTATCTTTTATTGTCATTGTATGAGCGTACAATGACAGGAATGCACTGTTACTCAATCAAAAAATACGAAGAAAAAGTGTATACAGGTATTAAAAGAAGAAATGTAAAAGCAGAAAACGATACCTACACACATATGCTCTCAGACAAACACACTACATATCCACTACACGCGTATTGCGTATTGCGATCTGGGTTCTGCTCGAGGTTTCTTCCTGTTAAAAGGGAGTTTCTCCTTGCCACCGTTGCCTCCAGGCTTGCTCTGGGGGTTTCAGGCCGGGTTTTTGTAAAGCGTCTTGAGACGATTTGTATTGTTATTGACGCTATATAAATAAAATTGAATTGAATTGAATTGAATTGCCCTCCTATGCACTGCAGCCGTTATTGCACATTAGTGCCCATAGGAGAGGGCTGTTATTTAAATTGTTTCATGTTAATGTGAAAAGAACACGTTTGGTCGATTTACAGGTATTTAAAGGCTCATAGTTTCTCCACTAGGTATCGAGTATTCTGACAAGATATTCATACCGTAGAGCTTTTCCACATCAGACATCTTCACGTTCACAGGCGCAAGTAGCGAGCTATGGCCGCATTCCACTTATAGAAGGTCCTGAATTGGAGCATGGTGGTTCACTGTCAGGTGTTTTTAAAGAGGACGCACCATCTGCAGCTGTCAGATTAAATTAAATGCATTCAGGTAAGAAATAGCTTAAAACTGAAGTAATGTATTAACGATCAAATGTCATTTTGTTCCTCAGACCCCCAGCCAGTATTGTCAGCCGTTTGCAAATGATCCGAACAGACGCCCCATTGCTCCCTGTGGCGCGGTGGCCAACAGCATCTTCAATGGTAATCACCACTCACAACACACACACACACACACACCGTCAGTCATCACATCCTTCCTTCACCTTACCTCTCACTGGCCTCTTGTGTTCTCCCAGACTCCTTCACTTTCAGATATCAGGATTCCCCCCATGTTAGGGTTCCTCTGTTACGGAAAGGCATCTCATGGTACACGGACAAAAACATCAAGTTCCGCAACCCGAGGGCCGACAACTTGACGCTGCCCCAGGTGTTTGAAGGTAAAGAGGGGGTTCATTCATTCGTGATGCATGACGTTAAGCGAAGTGTCACTGAACATCTTCATGCTCCCTCCAAAGGCACAGCGCACCCTCTGTACTGGCAGAAGCCCGTGTACGATCTTGATCCACACGACTCGAATAACAATGGCTTCATCAACGATGACCTGATTGTATGGATGAGGGAGGCAGCGTTCCCCAACTTCAAGAAGCTCTACGGGGTTTTAAATCGAGCCAGTGAGCCCTTCGCTGACGGGCTTCCAGCAGGGACGTACAACGTCGATATATCCTACAGTATCCTTTCACTGCTGCTTTCATGTGGCTCACACTCGGTTACGCTATTGTCTTTCTTTGAAACATAAACATACGGAGAGGTGCTATTTTAAGACCAACGGCGGCTTGTTTTCCGTTAAGCTTCACTCTGTGATCACCTGTTTTTAGCCTTGACCTCCTGCCCTTTCAGACTTTCCTGTGCAGTACTTCCGAGGCAGAAAGGAAGTGGTGCTGACCACGCTGACCTGGTTTGGAGGTCAGAACCATTTCCTGCCCATTGCCTACCTAGTGACCAGCAGCCTGATCCTAGTGATAGCCATCCTCCTCACGGTGGTCTGGTGGAAGTTTGGAAAGGACGGGAAGAACATGGAGGAGTGAAGGTGGATGGAGGAAAAAAAAAAAAAAAAAAANCATACAGCAGATGAAGAGTAATTGTGCCGTTTCTTTAAAGAGACAAGAAATCCTAAATGACGGGAACACTGATGCGAGCAAATGAAGGATAAGGAGAATGCTAATTTGATACAATTTGATAACAGCATGTGGAGGAGAACTCAAACAGAGCCGAGTCTGACATCTGGAGAATTACTTTCCCTATCGACTAAATGATCCACATGCGTGACGGCAGTGATTGTGACGAGGCTGCTCTGAACTACAGCTTGCGAAAGCTGGGCTCGTTAGCGCAGGGTACTTATTTACTTGCTGATTTTACTTGATAAACGTTTGCATTTTTTTAAAATACGGGCCGTTTTGCTCAAGTACTGTCGATATTTAATGTGATATTTATAATAATTATTGCATTTTGAAATGACTCAAATGTGACGACAGTGGTGTTGAGGCTGGATTCAAGACGTAACAATGCGTAAACACCAAGAATCTAGAGGATCTCAATCTGTCCTTTTTGCTGATCGCCGACATGTGTTCACCACCAAGTGCTAGTATTAGCAACATTTGCTAATACTAGCACTTAAAAGTCCAGAGGAAGTTGGTGGGAACGTCATTAGTTTTGTAGTCATAAAAGGACTGGACAAAACTTTACGACGGCATTTTTCCATTGGTGATTGCTTCAGGCGGCGCTAGTGTTATTGGAGTTTGCCCCGAGGGGAATGTGATCACAAACTCCATTATTTGTCGATACCTCACTCCAGATGTTTATCACTATGATTTCTTTCCCCCATAAAATGACTTGTAAATATTTCTTTTGATGACAGCTGAAGATTTGTAATAAAACATTTCCTTTTTAAAAACTCTTTATTTCTCTTTATACAATCAGTGAGAGCCACATCAACAACCCCTCTGTGACCAGGGAGCACCAAAGCTCTGTACACTGGCAACTGAGAGTAATCGAAGCATGACGGTGGCACAGCTGTTTAAAAAACAAACAAACAAAAAAAACCTCAAGTGAGGTCGGCGTTCTTTGCGTCTCCTCCATCTGCTCTCCCGCCACCGAGCGTTTGGTCGGGTCGGTACCACGGGCGGACAGGAGAGGAACGCTACAACTACGAGCCACGTCATGAACCAGTCCAAAAAAAAACAAAAACAAAACACACTGAAATATGGAAACAGCTCAACGCACGTACAGACACCGATGCACGAAGATACCAGGAAGGAACACCCTAAATGCGTCAGGACAGATCGAACACCCCTTTTCAGACAAACACCACAGTTCACAAATAAAATCAGAAAAGTTCAGGACAAACACTCAAACTGTTAAAACGATCACAGCTGTAACATGTATACTATCGCCTATCTGCGTACCTTTAATTTTGCATCATCTAACTCGGAACAGACCCTACGTTAAGACTGCTTCAATGTTTATTTGGCTAAACTTGGCACGATTGTGAAAGTCGGCTCCGTTGTGAATCAACATTGCATAAACACACACACACACAAAATAAAAAAGGCAACATTTGGTCTCTGATACTACAAAGAAGAATTTTCTCTTTGGGATGTTCACTGGATTGATTCCGCTCGATAAAATACTCTGAAAAGGATTTAGCAAATATGACTTATGGTCGGTCAGATGTTCACAACAACACAACACCTGATTCTTTGATCGGCTATGAATCAGGGTAGCGGTGGGGTATTTATTAATAAGATTCTCTCCCTATCAGCAGGATGTGAAATAAAAATAAATATCAGTAAATCATTTGAGTGTTAACAGGATTGCAGTAATGGAATTACTAGTACTATACACAATTTCAAGTCATGCCTTTAAAACAAAGTAAGACAAAAAAAACAAACAAAAAAAAACGTACCGTGGAAAGCAATGAGTCTCTCTACAAAGGAGGAACTCTTCAGCCTCGGGTGTTGGGGTACTTGATGCAACATGCAACTAATTCAGTAAGAAAACCCTCAGATCTGAATGTAAATCATCGGGCACGTTTCAGTATGTAACAGGATAACAAAAGACAAGAAGTGAAATCACAGCTTTACAGGATGATGCAGGAACTACTAAGAATCACAGAACAGGGACAAAGTCTTTTTTTTTTTTTTTTTNATCAAATAGTAGTCAGCGTTCTCCTTGTCGTCCGACTCTCACGCCTGGCACAAACACATTCATCTTTGTGGTTTCAGTGATAGGACTGTGATGGCGCTACACAAGCAGTTTGTGGCCATGCAGAAACGATTTAGGCAATACAGACATCTCCAGATGAATCTAAAGCTAAGGTAGTGTTCATTCAAGGCTCGAGCCCAGGCTCAAAGGCTGGCAAGGTCACACCTCCTCCTCCTCCTACAACAATAACCCTCTATCTTTGTCCGCTGGGTTTTTGTTTTTTTTTTAGGGGCAGACTAAGGCCACGTGCACCCTGACTCTTCAGCTCTGTCCTGTTGGCTTTTGAGTGCTACTCTGAGGCACCTGATAGGTCAGATCCTCAGTGGCCTGTCCAGTGGCATTTTTGGGCGTATCATACGCCGACCTCCCCGACTGACCACTGTCTGTCCGTGTGAGCAGTGAACTGGGCCCGGAGCCCATGAAAGAGGAGCCTCCCGACAGGTGGCAACCCATGTCGACCACGATGGGCGTGGCGTATTCGGATCCTGAAGCAGGCAGCGGCTCCGCATAGGCGTGGTAAACATCCGGTGAGATGGGGGCGTCGTACAGGTCCGGGTCCGAGTACCCCGGGTCAGGCCCCTCATCTGGTTTAAAGGTTGACCGTGCGCCCAGCGTCGTCACGCCACTCACCAGTGGCTGGGCATATTCTGAAATGGAAGCACATCGTAGACTATTAATGAGCAACTAAGGGGAGCTTAAGACTTTAAGATGTCCATCCCAGAACTTTACTCTCACAGGGTCCTGCAGTATCAAGCAGGAAACACACACACAGCTATAATGAAATATTTAGCAGCTTTGTAGGAGTAGTTTAAAGGAGATGACATGTCAAAGTCCACAACTTTTTTTTTTCTACTTTCCCAAAGGGGCAAAAAAAAAAGTGTTTAAGGATTCTGTGAGGAAGCAGGATACTCGCAAAATCCTTGAGATTATACGACTATCCATCTTGCCAGGCTTCAACAGGGATCAGCGTACTTTGAGGAAACCGTTTTTTATGCGCCTGTGTCAGGCTGCATCCTGCTGGGGATGGCTGCTGCCGTCAAGGAGTGTCATTGCTATGGGGTGGGGGTGCCTGGTCTGG